>BJCM01205522.1:0-10388 GCA_018326385.1 Flaveria bidentis | reverse complement strand
GGAAGACTTCATGTTTGGCTTCGGAAGATATTGGTCTTGGCTTCGAAAGATTTCATACTTAGAGTATTTCTTGTTGCTGGTGTGAGAACTTCCGAAGCTTCTACTTCAGTACTCATGTGCATGCATGCAGAAGGACTTTGAGTGTTTGGTTGCTTCAGCCTCTTCATAATTCTCTACAGACTCCATCTCCTGGCATAGGAGAATGGGGCACATTAATCCACAGAAGATGAATCACTTGATCCAGAATGATCTAGTGCATGGAGTAAATGTGAATAACTTCCAATTACCAGATTTTTGTGTCGCATGTAAGAAAGGGAAACGGACAAAGAAGTCTCATAAGGAAAAGAAAGCTCATTCAATTGACCTACCTCTTGAGCTTGTTCACATGGATCTGTTTGGCCCATTGAATACAAAGAGCATTGCTGACGATTTGTACTGCTATGTAGTTACGGATGATTACTCAAGATTTTCTTGGGTGGTGTTTCTGAAATCCAAATCAGAGACATTTGAATCATTCAAAGAGCTGGTAACCACATTGGAGTCACTCTACAAGCTAAAGGTAAGACAAGTTCGCTCAAACAACAACACCAAGTTCAAGAACCAATAGATGGAGGCATTCTACAAAGAAAAAGGAATTGTGCACCAGTTCATCTGCCTACACTCCTCAAATGAACGGAGTTGCTGAGAGAAAGAATCGAAGCTTGATAGAGACAGCCCGAACGATGCTCGCGGACTTGGAACTGCCTATCCAATTCTGGAACGAGGCGGTAGCTAAAGCATGTTATACTCTCAATAGAGTCTTAGTCGTCAAACGTCATGGTAAAACATGCTATGAGTTGCTCCAACAACGTAAACCAAATCTGGAGTACCTCGAGCCATTTAGCGCACCATGTACACTGCTGAAGAAAACTCAGTCAAGAAAGTTCAGCGAGAAGGCCGAAGAAGGAATCTTCTTAGGATACAACATACCGAATAAGAGAGTTTACAACAACTCAATCAGTCAAGTAGAAGTGTGGTGCAATGTTGATGTACAGAGATACACCACCCCCTGCTGGAAAAGGACCCTCCTTCTTTTTCGACTATGATGGATTCTTTAAGTCCTTCAACATCCCTCTCTTCCCTCTTGAGGATGAGTTATCAACTAGAATGATGTACAAAGTGCTAAATACACAATCACTGGACCCGACGACCTTAGCGTCACAAGGTGAGTCTTCTAGTTCTTCAAGGGGAGCACTTGAGGTAAGTTCCTCCTCCTCTGATGATGAAGACGTGGCAAATGATCAGGTGGATCAGGAGGAACAGGTTCCTACTACTGCATGTACACAAGCATCAGATGTTAATGCCTCTAATACTTCAGAACCTCTCACTCCCACTGCTGTTCACAATCTGGACAATGAGGTAGTTGTACCCACCACTCCTGGATCATGACTAAATATTTATCATCCTTTGGATAATGTCATTGGAGATGTTCGATCAGGAGTACAGACAAGAATTCAGCTATACTCAGCTGATTACGCCTCAGTGATGGCAAAGGGATATCTTCACAATGGTGCGTATCGATGTTTTGTGTCTCAATTTGAGCCAAAATATGTGAGTGAAGCCCTAAACGATGAGGCATGGGTGAGTGCCATGCAAGAAGAACTTCTTCAACTCAAGAAGTTAGGAGTATGGACACTGCTGGATAGACCTAAAGGTGCTAAGGTTATTGGTACCAAATGGGTCTTGAAATGCAAGAAAGATGACCAAGGGGTTATAATAAGAAACAAGGCTCGACTTGTAGTTCAAGAATTTCGACAAGTCGAGGGTATTGATTACAATGAAGTGTTTGCACCTGTGGCAAGAATGGAAGTAATCTGTATCTTCCTAGCCTTTGCATCTTACGTGAAGATCAAAGTTTATCAATTAGATGTAAAGAGTGCATTCCTTCATGGTGAAATCCGGGAGACAGTGTACGCCAGTCAACCCGAAGGATTTAAGGATCCGTATCATTGGGACAGAGTTTACAAACTAGATAAGGCTCTCTATGGACTCCATCAAGCCCAAAGAGCATGGTATGAAAAGCTCTCGACTCATCTTGTGAAACACGACTTTCGTAGAGGAGTGATTGACTGTACACTGTTCATCAAAGAAAAGGATGGTGACTTACTGCTAGATTAGATCTATGCTGATGACATAATCTTTGGTTCCAAAATGAAGCATTATGCAAAGAATTTGAAGAAGTAATGAAAGCTGAATTTGAAATGAGTGCCATGGGAGAAATGAAGTTCTTTCTCGGGTTACAGGTGGATCAGACACCAAAGGGGATATTTCTACATCAGACCAAGTATGTAGGCGATATTCTCAGTCAATTCGATATGGAGAAAGCTTCGGCAGCTGGGACTCCACTGGCTACAAACCACGATGTGGCACCCGACGAAAATGGTGATCTAGTGGATGCCACCATGTACCGAGGAATGCTCAGATCCCTCATCTACCTCACTGCCTCATGACCTGATATCATGTACGCCACGTGTCTCTGCTCTAGATATCATGTGAAACTGAAAGTCAACCATCTTATAGGCATCAAAAGGATATTTCGTTATCTGAAGGGTACTCCAACACTTGGGTTGTGGTATCCTCATGACGATGACTTTGAGCTTACAGCATATAGCGATTCAGATTATGGCGGCTACAAAATGAACTACAAGTCAACTTTAGCAGGATGTCATTTTTTGGGAGAAGATTAGTCACTTGGCAGTGTAAGAAGCAGATATTGGTTGCTCTGTCAACCTGTGAAGCTGAATACGTTGCTGCTGCAAGCTGCTATTCACAAATCATCTGGATTCAACAGCAAATGCGGGACTACGGTTTGAAATTCTCTAACACTCATATATTTGTTGATAATTCTGTTGCTATAGGCGTAACTAAAAATCCGGTCCAACATCCTAAGACCAAATACATTGGAATTAAATATCACTTTATATGTGATTGTTTTGAAAAGAATTTAATCAATGTTGTTAAAATTAATACGGACTTTCAACGCGCTGACCTCTACACAAAAGCTTTCGATAAACCGATATTTTTATATCTACTAGAGGTTAATGGCTTGAAAAGAAAAGTGATGTGATCACAGAGGATGAAAATGTTTAGTCGGACATCTTTTGTTTTTATTTTTCTTATTTTAATTTCTTGTTTTTATAAAATCCAAAAACTCAAATAAATATTTTCAGTTTTAGAATTTTAGGGGGAGAATAGGTTAAATTAGTATTAAATTAGTTGTTTTAAATTTCAGTACTTAAAAAAAACGAGGGAGGAGGACAGTCTCGCTAATAGAAATGAGATTGTATCCGTGATACTGATTCAATGTTTATGGAAAATGATAGTACGCAGGAACAAAGAGTTTGGGACTTTAAAAGAATTTAACTGATTAAGATGCAAAATTCGAAGTATAAGTCTGAGAAGTCTAAGCAACATAAAAGGAAAAATGATAGTAAAACTAGTAGCTACTAAAGTAACAAAGAAAGTAGACCTAAAGGTTGCTAGACCACTACATGATGTGTCGGTAGATTCAACCCAATAGATAAGTAGACCTCATTGGTTTTCAAGCTCAAACTAAGTTGTTCAACAAGCTGTTGGTTATCATCTCATCCCTGGTTAACACAATCAACGAAGTTCCAATAAGGGGTGACGAGCAAAATAAACGCCACAAATGTGTGCCGATGACCATAAAAATGAGCAAAGCACATGAAAAATTCCAAACGAAATCAAGCTAATAACCTATGTTGTTGGTGCGATCTGTGCAAAAAGAATATAATTGTTCAAACAAGAAGATAGGTTCTGTGCCTCTCTGCTGTGCGGTGGCACTGACCTGAGGATAAGCACAACCTAAATATTCTAGAATTCATTGTTGTTTGCGCCTCTCTACTATGCGATGGCACTGACCTGAGGCTTAGCATCTCTTTGAAAGTTCTTAGAATAGTTTCTTCTTGTAAAATACCCGTAGACCACTCAAAAAATCTCCTGAGGAATGTTGATTACCATATAAGCATGGGATCCACAAAGGCTTGTTGAAATAATTAAACCTTAAATCATCACCAATGTGTGTCAAAAATCTATGTATGGGTTTAAAAGGACAAGTATATTGACAATCATTGTGGCTGCAATTCTTGAAAGTCCAAATCATTGTGTGTATCTTACAACACTAGTATGATTTCCTAAACTTGCTAATGACTCTCGATGAAAACAAGAATCTAGCATCAAAAGGCTTTGGTAAAATGTCCCAAATGATTTGATACACCTGTATGATTCCATAATGAATCGTTCCAGTTATGATCAATGTAACTTGACGCTATACTGTCCAGGAAGAAAAATCTGGTAGATACTTATCTTAGGATTTCAACCTCACACAAAAATACAAAAATATGTTTTAGCTTTGTTTTATTTCTAGTTGTTTAATTTAGTTAATTTAGAAGTTAAATGTCGGACTACGCGTTGGAAGTAAATCTTGGATTCACTCACTAAAAAGGTCACGTCTGAGGTGACCAATAGGGTTTTCAAATGTAAAAGGGTCACGTATGAGGTGACAAATTGTTTTGTTGTTAAAAGGATCATGTTTGAGGTGATCAACAGTTTTCTAAGTTAAAATGGTCATGTCTGAGATGATAAATGGTCAAAATGTCTTATCAATAACTAAAAGGGCTGAATGTATGAATGATCATAAGGTCAAACTCATAAGTATGAGCCATTCGCACGATTGGACCATACGTATGAGCCCAATCGCACGACTAAACCACACGTATGGACTAGACATGAGATTGGACCATAAGCATGGGTCAATCCATACGATTGGATCATCAGAATGAATTAATCACACGATGGAGTTGACCGAATGAGTTAGTCGCACGACTGAAGGTGACCGACTGAGCTAGTCGCATGACTGAGCCTCAGTCGCACGAATCAACAGTGCGATTAGGTTCAGTCGCACGATTGAAAGAAACCCTAGTATAAATAAGGTGGAGTCGGTCGCAGACACTCATCACCCCCCAATTGCTCTCTCTTCGCACGATCGTACCATTACGCTGCCAAAATTTTGATTGAGTGTTCTAGACTGATTATTGTTGCTTCTAATGATTTCTCTTAATTTTACAGGTAATGTGCGACGTTATCCAGTCAAATGAACATCAAATCGTGCCCTAAATCGACTTAATTTGAGCCCTAAAAAGAACCGACACTTAGTTCACAAAAATCATATCAAACATACACTCTTTTAAAATCAAGTTATCACACCAACATTCATAATTTCTAAATAACAAACAAGTTTGAATCATACATGGCCAACACATGATAGATGATAATTCACTAGCTTCATTTTTCACTTGAATCATTTTCCACTAATAAGATGAACAATATCTTTGTTTGATGGCGGATAGGCTCAACATGGGACACCTAACATCATATACAATTGTGAAGAACTAAATTCTCGTTACTGTGTGGTAAGCAAACACTCATCTTGGTATATGATAAGTATTGGTCTATCCAATATAAATTACTTGTAAAGTAACTACTATACATCAAGTGAAAAAGTTTATAAATTGCTTAATCATACATGTGTTTCCTTTGTTATGATTATCATAGACCTAGAGTAGACTTAAGCATTCTTTGTTATGCTAAGCACAGACCTGAATGACCTACATCATGATCCAAAAAGATACCCAAAGAGGAACACATCCTTCTTGGATAAACAATCAATAAAGTCTTTTAGACTATTTCCTAGTGAATGAAACAAAAGAATCCCAAAATGGATCATCTTCCAAAGTGAAGAGAAAAGAATCTCAATGTGGATCAACCAATAAGGATCAAATTGAGCATTTATACTCCTAAGTAACTAGGTCATAAGTATTGCAAGTACTTTCTAGTATATTTTAAGGAGGATTGATCTTAACATACAAGCTGGTGTGGGGTACATACAAATCATATCAATACACTCAAAGATGATAAATCACTCACTATCTTTAATAACTCAATAATACCATGCATGAGTTTAAGTGGACAACAATATCTACAATCAACATTATATTAGTCTATGTCTATTCTCAAAATTATTCAGACATCTTAATAAGGATTTTTGGACAAGTATGATCTCATGTTATGTACACATGATTCATGTTACAAGCAATCAAAACATCAATTCTATGTTTGATGATGTTATATCTCTCTAACAAAGAATATTATACAAACAATTATTTTGGATGTTGCAGAATTTCCATAACCAATTAGAATTTTTGTCATTTTATAACTCTCTTATAAAATATCCAAAAATTTAGGGGGAGAAAATGAACATGGAAATATCAAAGTCAACAGAATATGTGCATAATCATACAAGTGCTAACTTTTGAATTATTAAATTTCAAGTTTTAAACAAAGCCAAGTCAAGCAAGCACTCAAACATAGTAGTTTGACACACATACATATGCACTTTATTACACAATATTGCTTGTGAGTGATATTTAACATCCATATATTGACCATGTTAAAATTTTAAACAAACATTATGTCTTAAATAAGTGTCATTTAACAAAAATTTTGTTCTGAAAGAAATTTTGCTTCGGAAGAAAATGCATTAAAATTTGCTTCAGAAGAATTTTGATAAAACATGTTTAGGAAGATAAACAAACAAATTTGGCTTCGAAAGAAGACTTCATAAAAAATTTGCTTTAGAAGAAGACTTCATAAAAAATTTGCTTCAGAAGAAGACTTTATCAAATAATTGCTTCAAAAGAAATCATTTCAAAACAAACAAAATTTTAAATTTTTGTCAACCATTGACACAACAGATATACAAACATACATCCGTTGTGTCTACAGTACCATCAACATTCAATAAACACACAAGTGTTCAAAGCGCATGAAGTTGATAACGCATCTGTTGGATCAAGTAGAAGGCTGGTGCAACCAAAACCATTTCACTTAGTCTATTTTGGTGAAGTTAACAAAAGACTTCCGAAGCTAAATATGGACTTCCGAAGGAAATAGAGTTTCTTCCAAAGTTTATGTAAAAGATCAACTTCCGAAGACAAACTCTACTCCCAAGACAAAAGTATTCACTTCCGAAGATCAAGTCTAAGAAGTAAAGATCAGAAGACTACTTCCGAAGTATGAAGAAAAGCAGAAGTCCTCAAGCCTCGAAAGAAGTAGCCTCTTCCGAAGTATAAGTGGCTTCGGAAGAACAAGTTCTGTCGAAGCCATTTAACCTTTACAAGACACTGCTATTTACTAGTAGACATAAGTATGGTGTCTGACAATCCACTGCAAACCTCTAAGATACTGCATGGTGCTTTCTCAAAAGCCATGTAGTTGACCTTACTTTATTCTACTATTCACCTTTTGTTAGATAGCATAGTTGCCAACTTTAGTTGGTGACAAAAGGTAAGTTGTGGACATGTCTTGACTACCATATCTTAGATAAGACCTTATCTAAGATACCTTAACTTTAACACTGTAGTATTTACTTTAGTTATAGGATCCCAGCTGGTATCAAAGTATATCCGGCTGTAGGTAGTATTATATATAGTTTCTCATTGTAATTCATAAACCATGCTTGTAAGAGTTTTGTAACACTTTGAGTTGAGAAGCAATATATGCAAGTAACTTGAAAATTATCTTTCTGTGTTCATTGTTACTTATAATATTTTTATCAACTCTTAGAATAGACTCTTCTTCATCTGATTTGAGTGCAACATAAGAGAGTGTGAGAGAAAAACCAAGTGTTAAGTGACAAAACCGATCCTGCAATTGGTATTACAGCTATTTAGGCTCTTGATTATGAGATCTTACCATCCTAATCAACCTATTTGCACTCCTCCTTATACCTCACTCAAAATGGCCCTCAACAAGTCTGAAGTAGAGTTGGGAACTATGACTAAAGCTCACATCATTACTCCTGAAAACTTCAGGTCATGGAGCAGACACATGGAAGGCTTCATCAGGTACCAATACAACAAAATGTGGTATTCTATTTTCAATGGCCCGTATAAACCCAAGGTGGCAACACCTGGTGGAAACGGTGCTATGATAAAGAAGGCTGTTGAAGATTACTATGATGAGGACCGAAAAAAGATGGACATTGACAACTATACAATGACTATTCTTATGACTGCAATACCCAACTCCATCATGGTGGGGTTTGAGTATTTCAATTCTGCCAAAGAACTGTTTGATGCATTTGCTCAAATGTATTCAATCTCCAATGACTCCAAGAAGGACTCACTGAAACAACAGTTAGAGAACTTCACATATATTGCTGGAGAGTCTCTCAGCCAGTAGTATTTCAGGTACATGGATCTTATTTCTTCTTTTCAGTTTGTGGGAATCACTCCTGAACTTAGAGACCTCACAAGAAAGTTCATGAGTGTTCTTCCAAATGAGTGGACATTCTACTATGTCTCTATCAAGAGGATAGAGAAACTGAACACTCTCACCATGACCAAACTCTATGGCATGCTTGATGGATACCATATAGAGATAGAGAGTAAAAGGGGCCATCAGACAAGCAGACCCCTGAGTCTTCCTGCTAGCAACGCTTTGATGGTTGCTGAAGGCTCAGGACCCACACAACCTTGGCATTACCTAACTTACAACCAGCAACCATCCTGCTCATCTAGACCATACATTACCTTTCCTGAGACTCCAAGGTCTCAAAAGACTCAGCATAGTTCCTTTCAGGACAACTATGCCTTTGTCTCAGGAAGTGGACACTCTAGTGATTTTTAGTATTTCTTTGATGATCTAGAATGCTTCAATCCAAATGATGTAGAGTATGTGGACATTTTCCAATAGATAGCTCTTTTAACCTACAGAGTGAAGAAGTTCTTCAAGAGAATTGGAAGGCAATTCCCTCAAGACCCAACTAACAGCAAGTTTGGGTTTGACAAAACTAAGGCCAAATGTTACAACTGTAACCAACTTGGTCACTTTGCAGGGGAATGAAAGGCTCCCAAGACAAATTCGGGAACCCCACAGGCCTCCACACATCCTTCTACATCAAAGCCCACCGAAAAGTCAACTGAAACAGCTGCAATGGCTCAAGAAGTTGACTGGAGCTTCATGGTACAAGATGTGACTCCTGCTCAAGCACTCATGGCTAGAACAATTGATAACAAGGGACATCCATATGACAAGAATAACAATATTTGGATTGTGGATAGTGGATGATCCAGACACATGACAGGAAATAGATCTCTCCTTCAACAATTTCAACATTATGATGGAGGTCCTGTCCAGTTTGGAGGTGAAGCCGGAGGATATATTTCTAGCAAAGGAAGTATATCCAATGGAAAATTAAAAGTTGACAAAGTTCACTTTGTCAAATAGCTTGAACACAATCTGTTAAGTGTTTCTTAGTTTTTTGATCAAAAGCACCAAATGCTTTTCATAGAACATGAGTGCATTATCCTCAAACCAGGGATGTCAATTCCTCCAAAATGGGTGCTTCTTAGATCTCCTAGGAAAGGGGATATGTACAAGCATGATATGAACAATGCTTCTCCAATGGGTGAAGTATTATGCTTTCTTTCCAAAGCTAACAATGAAGAGTCAACACTATGGCATAAACGAATGTATCATGTGAATTTTAAGACAATAAATAAATTGGCTAAAAATAACTTGGTACATGGTTTGCCTAAAAAGGAATTTTTGTGTAAAGATAACTATGTTCATGCCTGAAAGGGAAGCAATATAGGACATCTCATAAATGAGCATTGGAAGGAAATCATACTACCTAGTGATTGTTAACTCTATCACCACTGCATTACACTTATTGCACATGGATCTATTTGGTCCCACAAGTATAATGAGCATTGGAAGGAAATCATACTACCTAGTGATTGTTGATGATTTTACAAGATTTACATGGATATTCTTTTTAAGAATTAAAGATGAAACTGCTGAAACACTAAAATCTTTTATTCTTAAGATAGAAAATCAAATTGATCACAAGGTTAAGATAATTAGAAGTGATCAAGGGATTGAGTTTAAGAACTTCGTTCTTGACTCATTCTATAACTCAAAAGGGATTGCCAAACAATACAGTGTTCCCAGAACTTCTCAACAAAATGGTGTTGCTGAGAGGAGGAACAAGACACTTATTAAGGCTGCTCGAACTATGTTAGTTGATTCTGGGCAGAGGCACTCAACACTGCATGCTATGTGTAGAAAAGTGTTCTTGTAGTTAAGCCACATGGAAAAACCCCTTATGAGCTATAGAACAAGAGGCCACCATTCATTGGCTTTCTAAGGTCCTTTGGCAGCAGGTGTACCATACTTAACACAAAGGACAATTTGGCAAAATTTGCTAAAAAGTCGGATGATGCTATCTTTGTTGGATACTCTTCTAGCTCTAAAGCTTATAGAGT
>BJCM01205520.1:0-10897 GCA_018326385.1 Flaveria bidentis | reverse complement strand
TAATACCATTTTCATAACCGAAACCGCAACCGATACTTCGGTTTACCACCCTTCAGTTAACCACCAGTTGTGGTTACTTTGGTTAATTTCGGTTAATTAACCAATCTATTTAACGTATGCTTTTAAACTAAAATTTTAACTAAAAATTATTATGAGACTATGTTTGTACCAACTTTATAAGGATGTTCATGACAAGGTTTGTTTTTAAGGTCCCATCAAAACTTGAATCAAAGTTAGAGTGTGCATATAACAACGCGTGTATGCATCTTGCATTACTTCTACTTATTTAGGGATTCATTTTATACATAATGGAATCCATTATGTAAATATATCTTTTAAAGATATAAATTAATAAGGTTAACATATGAAATTCTAGTAAACTAATAAGGAGTATTCTAAATTCTTTTCACATTAATGTCATTCGGTCCGGTGTGGTTAATTCGGTTAATTTGTACACCAAAACCGAAACTGAACCGCAATGTGCGGTTAATTGGTTATGCCTTAACTGAACCGTTGATTAATTGTTCGGTTCGGTTAATTCGGTTCAGTTAATGTGGTTAATTCGGTTATGGTTCGATTAAATCGGTTAAGTGCTCACCCCTACCCTTTAGTTTCAAACACTCCATAAAAAGCCACTCTCCTGCAAATACCAAGAATAAAGAAATTATATAATATATTAAAAAGCAACCTAAGTGCTACAATGTTTTTTGTGGTTTTAGTTTTTGGTCATAAATGTTATTTGTTTCGGTGAAATGTTATTTTTTGGTCCCCTGTTTTTCTTTAAAATATAAAACAATAATTGGTTTTATACAATTATATAACTCTATATTTTTAGACATTTTAGGTAAAATAAAATTTAAGTGTTATTTTCGTCACGAGCTAAACCGATTATGAGTAAAAAACATTATTGACAGAAACCAATTTTGGTATTTGTTTTTATGGTCTTCGACGAGCTGAGAAAATAACAACCAACTTCACACAGTGTAGCTTAAGGGAAAACGATAAAACTCCCGCCATGTAGCGCATGTAAAAAACTAGTATCAATAATTTACCATATATTTTGCTAATTTGAATATCAAGAGAAATGTTATCTTATACTTTTAACAACCCCCATGACTCAATTATCACAAACATCTAACAATCCAAGATTTTTACAAATAAATTTATATTGTTCACTCCTAAGCCCTTTTGTAACAATGTCTGCAATTTGAAGAGTGGGATCAATCTTTTCAACTTTAATAATCTTAGAAGACATTTTTTTCATGCATAAAAAAATGCAAATCTATTTCAAAGTGTTTAGTTCTATTATGAAAAACTAGATTAATAGAAATAGACAAAGCAACACTATTATCACAAAACAATTTTGTCTTTTTAACGACCGGTTAGTTGTTTGAAATTAGTTACACCTAGTTAGTAACAATTCACCACTGTCAATGTTTGAATCTTGGACCTCCAAAAAAAGACAAAGCCTCCCTCCTCTCTTTTGATCCACTTGGCCAAGATAACAGACCTGGTTAAAATGATATATATTAACTTACCTACTAGTCTTTGATATTAGATTATGTTATCTAGCAAATCATCATCAAAAGGGACGTTATCCTTACCGTGGATAATAACAATTTCTACTATTGATATAAAAAAATGTTTAGACCTTACCAAGCTGAATTCAAATAATAATTCTAAACATTATTTCCTTTGAGACATATAAAAAAATTATTTTCTTGAATTACTTTAATGTCCAAGAAAAACTTTAGCACACCAAGATTTTTTTATCAAAGTTTTTGAATAAAAGAAAGATTTAATATTTTCAATCACCCTTTTGTAATTACATGCTATCACAATATCAACGTATACTGATCGAGCAATAAACACATCTGACTTGAACTTAAATAAAAATAATTACTAGTACCTTGCACAAAACCGATTTCAAGTAATGTACTAGTTAACTTTTCATTCCATTTCCCTTGAAGCTTGTTTTAATCTATATAAAATTTTTACTACTTTACACACTTTTAGTTCATTTACAAATATATAACCCTTGGGTAATGTCATGTAAACATCTTCTTTTAATCTTCCATTTGAAAACACATTATTTACATTTAATTGATACAAAACTTCAACCATTATTAACGGCCAAACTAATCAGACAACGAGTAGTAACCATTTTAATTACATGTGAAAATGTTTCATTATAGTCAATTCCTTCATGTTGACTGTAACCCTCTACAACAAGTCTAGCTTTATGCATATCAATTTGACCATTAAACTTGTATAATCCACTTACAACCTATATGTTTTATACCTTCGGGAAGCTCGATTAATACCCATGCAGTGGCGGAGCTTGAACATCTCCGTAGGGGGGACGGAGGCGAAATTAAATTTTTTTAGGGGGGACGAACTCGATATTTATATAAAAATGTACACTACCATGCCAAAAATTTACACTAACGGGCTAAAAGTTAACAATACCGGCGAAAAAAAGAGGGAAGCGGCGCCCCCCCCCCCCCCCCCCCCCCCCCGGCCCTCACTATCCTCCGCCATTGTACCCATGCACCGCTCCCATTAACAACTTCCATCTCATCATTCGTAGCTTGAATCCAGATATAATCTTTAACAGCTTCGTTAAAACATTTTGGTTCAACACGCTTATGTAAGTTCTGTATAAAATATTTATTATTGATGTAACTTTGAATAGTTAACTACCTTTTCCACCATGTATGTAACTTTCCTTTCCACTACATAATCAGACACTTTTGTAGGTAAACTAATATGTCTAGCAAACCTCCCTACATTGTTTGATTTATTTTGAATATAACATCGGAACGGACCTTAAGAGAAGTTGGTCTCTCATATTCATTCTCAGACTCGATACACTATTCATCCCGGTACCACGAAGATGTACCAAGACATGAAGAAGGATTATTGGTGGCCGGGTATGAAGCGTGACGTAGTGGAGTACGTGAGTAAGTGACTTACTTACTTGTAGGTGAAGACTGAGCATCAGAAGCCATACGAGAAGATCCAACCTTTGGACATACCCGAGTAGGAGTGGGAGCATATCACCATGGAATTTATCACGAAGTTATCACGTACCTTGAAAGGATATGATGGCATATGGGTGATAGTTGATCGTTTGACAAAGAGTGCTCACTTCCTATCGATCCGAGAGACGTATTCCTCTGAGAGACTCGCGGATCTATTCATCAAGGAGATTGTAAGTCTCCATGGTGTACTGGTGTCTATCGTGTCGGATCGTGACACTTGACTTACATCCATGTTTTGAAAGAGATTTCACGATGCTAGGGGGACGAGGTTACATATCAGCACAACTTATCACCCCAGACAAATGCTTAGTCAGAAAGGACCATTCAGACGCTAGAAGATATGCTTCGGGCATGCGTCATTGACTTTGGAGGAAGTTGGGATGACCACTTACCGTTATCCGAGTTCTCATATAACAATAGCTATCATGCCAGCATTGGCATGCCTCCTTATGAGATGCTATACGGTAGGAGATGTAGAACACCCGCTTGTTGGGATGATATTGTCCATAAAAAGTTGGGGAGCGTCGAGGTGGTCGAGGCTATGACTGAGAAGCTGGAAAGGATCAAAGCCTTTATGAATGCAGCTAAAGATAGGCAAAAGTCGTATGCTGATAAACGACGTAGACCGATTGAGTTCCAGGTGGGTGACATGGTGATGTTAAAGGTCTCACCTTGGAAGTGCATCCTTCGGTTTAGGAAGCGGGGCAAATTGATCCCAAGATACATAGGGCCTTTTCGAATTATTGCTCAAGTAGGAGAGGTGGTCTGTAGGTTGGAGTTTGTGAAGTCGCTGGATCGGTTGACATCCGAGCGTGTTCTTGAGGGAAGGAAACACAAACCAAAACCAAGAGACAAACAGTAGAACGAACAAGAATATAATGGTTTCATTGATAAAACCTAATGATTACAAGCTCATTAAACATAAGAATCAAGACTCTTGGCAAGGGGAGATCGAGCATGATCTCCCCTCTCATCCGGCAACACCTAGGCCCCGGGCATACTCCTTTTTTTCCCTTCTTACACAATGAAACTGGTATTTAAAGGCCTCAGCCCATATTAGATGTGACTGGGCCCATTCGTATGATTGGACCATGCATATGGTTCAATTGTACGACTGGACCATATGTATAGTTCAATCGTACGACTGGAGCATACTTATGGTTCAGTCTTACGAATGGCCCAATAGCATCTGTCAGTTGCACGACTGGTCCATTAGCATGGCTCAGTCGTACGACTGAGTCTCATTCGCATATGCTCCTGCGAATGACCCAGTTTCATGTGTTTACAACATATCAGGTTTATTACATTAAGCCTAGACTATTCGTCAAGTGACAAACACATTATATATGACAATATATGCTCCAACAAATTCACCCTTGGACGTTGCTTGCAAATAGTAGATAACACCTCTTACAATCTTCAGTTAATCTTTGCTCTAGTTTCCAATAGAATCAAATGAAAAACCATATTAGCCAACGTTGTTGATCCGTCAGGTTGCTACAGTATCCCTGAAAATGAATTTAGGCACAATAACTTTCGTTTACTTTGCAGAACACCATCATAGCAGCAAGATTCCCCATATGACTAATTTTTCTAGATAATGACATGAACAGTTTTCCATTGCTCTAATCTTCACACATGCTAACCTGATTAACATTAACATCTGCAGAAATTCCCCCTTAAATTCAACATATCCCAATATATAAACATTGTGCTCTCCTGGTGTCTTCATACAGTGTATTGGGCAAAAAGTAGAAGGTTCCAATTCACAGTTGACAATCTCAAACAAATCAGCATGCACTCAGATTCATCATCAGAAACTAGCTCATATCATCACTTTCTGATTGCGTCTTCAATTTCTCTATACATGGATTCCCCCTAAAAATGAGAATCCTTTTCGTGCGGATAAATATAACTTGATTGGCCCATAAATAGTCAGATGCTCCTGACTACCCCACAAAATCAGCACTGACTGCTGATATCTTCTCTTCTCTCTTTCGTGTTCTAACTACATTCATCTGTTCTGGAACTCCAACGAATAATGGGGTATCCATAGAACTTATTTAACAAAAGAACCTCAGAATAAATGCGCTTTGCTCATCCTCAAATCTATGCAAGAGGCAGTTCCAGACTTTTTTTTGGTCTAGAACACCGTTCATTCGTATGACATGGAGGAAAAATATCTCATTTGTGTGAATGGATGATACGAATGATATATTCGTGCGACTGGACAAATGCGGATGAGTCAATCAAGCGATTGGACAAATGCGGATGAGTCAATCGTGCGATTGGACAAATGCGGATGAGTCAATACGGATGGCTCAGTCGTTCGATTGAACATATGACTGATCCAATTGAATGGTCCAGTCGTACGAATGGTCCATTAGCATGGTCCAGTCGTACAAATGGTCTATACTCATGGTCCACTCGCATGAGTGGATCTACAGGCAGATTTTCAGATCTGCAGCCGTCATGGCTGCCAAAAACCCTAATCTGATGAATTTTACATGAACCGAAACAAAATAGACATCATCAGATTCGCAAGGGTGATAAGAATGTGGTTCCGAGTTTGATTTTAACTAAGAAACAACACACTTAACAAGATCTAAGCAAAACACAAAGAACACGAAATGGGTTTAACGTCAAAGAACATGAAATAGATCCAGAAATCAAGAGCTCGGGTTGCTAGAATGATTGTTAGATCATTCTAGCAGTAACCGGCTCTGATGCTAATTATGAAGTCGCTGCATCGGTTGACATCCGAGCGTGTTCTTGACGGAAGGAAACACAAACCAAAACCAAGAGACAAACAATAGAACGAATAAGAATATAATGGTTTCATTGATAAAACCTAATGATTACAAGCTCGTTAAAGATAAGAATCAAGACTCTTGTCAAGGGGAGATCGAGCATGATTTCCCCTCTCATCCGGCAGCACCTAGGCCCCGGGCATACTCCTTTTTTTCCCTTGCTACACAATGAAACTGTTATTTATAGGCCTCAGCCCATATTAGATGCGACTGGGCCCATTCTTTTGATTGGACTATGCGTATGGTTCAATCGTACGACTGGACCATACGTATGGTTCAATAGTAAGACTGTACCATACTATTGGTTCAGTCTTACGAATGGCCCAATAACATCTCTTAGTCGCATGACTGGTCCATTAGCATGGCTCAGTCGTACGACTGAGTCTCATTCACATATGCTCCTGCGAATGACCCAGTTTCATGTGTTTACAACATATCAGGTGTATTAGATTAAGTCTAGACTATTCGTCAAGCGACAGACACACTATATATGACAATATATGCTCCAACAGAGTTGACCAGTGAGTTAAGTGGAATTCATCTGACATTCCATGTATCTCACTTAAGAAAGTGCTTAGCTGAGGAGGATATGGTGGTGCCAATGGAGGATATTGAAGTGAACAAACAGCTCAATTATGTGGAGCAACCAGTGGTGATCATTGATCGCAAGGAGAAGAGGCTAAGGAATAAAATGGTTCCACTTGTGCGAGTACAGTGAAAGAACAAGAAAGGATCAGAGTCCACTTGGGAAGTTGAGGAGGAGATGCGACAGCATTACCCTTAACTATTCAGTGACTAATAGGTTTCAAGGACGAAAATAAGGGGTGGACTTGTAACACCCGTAATAAATTCGAAACGAGCCAGTTAATAATAATGGGTTTAGCCGAGACTATTTAAAGAAAATAAGCAGGTAATGGAGTATAGACCGAGTTAACTTTTTAGGTTATATGTTTAGTGAGTTAAAGGTCCCGAGAACGCCCGGTATATATAAACAGATCAGCTTGAGCAACTCTCATTTGCAACTCAACACCCCAATTTCGAGAAAGAGAGAGTTGAGAGAGAAAGTGGAGAGAATTGAAGATTTAAGGCTCGGTTGATCACGATATTGAATATCGATGTTTGTGGGCATCCAAAAAACAAGAAAACACCAAGAATCCAGGTAAGAAACATCACTTAATCTTTCATTTTGATGTAAACCCGGATTCTAGGGCTTGGGTTTTTGAAAGTGGTAAAGATTCGCCCAAGACTCACGTTTTCGTGTAAGAAAACATGTAAGAAACTTAGATATAGCTTATTGGGTGATAAACCAAGGTTTTGGATGTAAAGGATTGAAGTTTTGGGTCAAAAATGGGTTGGTTCGTAATTTTCAACTCGTTCTGCGAAATTACAGGTTCATCCAGCGAAATTGCATAGTCGTTCAGTGAAACTATGAAAGCTTCCTGCGAAACTATAGTTTTGCAAGTAGTTTCACAGACATGGTTATCCAACGAAAGTTGGCGAAACTGACAGCGAAACAGGCAGCGAAGATGCCAGCGAAACTGCTAGCGAAACTAGCAGCAAAACTGCTGATCTTGCAGCGAAATGAGGCAGAAATTAACTCATTTGAGTGTTAACTTATCTGCAGGCTGTGTAGTGCAACCCTTTCTTTGAAATCTTGATTGAGAAGCTACTCATCGAGTACAAGTGAGTTCTAGATCCCCCTATTTTAAAGGTTTTAAACTAGTTTGGGGCTAGAAATACATACTAAATAAATGCTTTAAATGACCAAGATTTTAAGGGGTTTTAACCGGAAGATCGATTTTTCTATAGAAAAATGTGATATGTAAAAGTGTTAAAAAAATTCACACTGACCTCACAGCGCGACCCCAGCCAAGGGCGTTGCTCCTTGGACCCCACTAGGGGCTGCTGCCTCTAAGACCCCGCTATCAGGGGCTGCTGCCCCCGAACCCCCGTTGTCCCGCGGAGGATTAGTTATGTTTTATGATGATTTATGCTTGTGGTGCATATGTATATGTATGTGAATATATGATGCATGATGTTATGATGCATGATGTTTATGATGATGTGTGATGGTATATGTTATGTATGATGATGTGTGATGATGTTATGCTTATGTACGATATGTTTTCTTATGTTCCTTACTACGTATTACGATGTGAATTTACATGAAGTGATTGTGATATTTAACGTAAAGTATTATCTTAACAAAGTGAAAGATTTAAGATAATGAAAGTGAAACATAATGAATGAACGAATGAAAAGTCTTGCAAGCAAAAGAAAGAAGGTTCACAACTCATTGAGAGTTGTTAGCTCAACTGTGTGTTTACAGCGTGCGATTTTGGCTAACTCATAAGGGTTCATACACACAATAGGAGTTAGGGGTTCATACACACAATATGAGTTAGTCTTGGTGACTGCTCCAATATGTGCGATTTGGTTAGTATTGTGTGTTATATAGCGTGCGATTTTGGCGAACCCATAAGAGTTCACACACACAGGGGGAGTTAATCTATGTGACTACTCTATAGCGTGCGATACGGGGTCCTTGTTGCTTAACCCTAGATGATATAGTTGTGTGCTCAAGAGGGGGTTAGGCATACGACATGACCTAGATAGAAGTGAAAGATAATAAATGTACGAAAAGTGAGATAAGTACGAAATGCGTGAAACGTGTGAAATATACGAAACGAACGATGACGAAGATAATAATTATTACCTTGATGTACGTATGATGTGTGATCACGTGCGATAGTAAATAAAATGTTTTAACGAATGAAAGGTAATATAATGTTTTTATAAAACTAGAACTTACTCAGCAACGCTGATTTTTATGTGTTTTCAGTTGGCAGGTAAATGTTGCTGAGGATGGCACGGGGCGGCTACTTGGGTCATTTTGGATGAAATTCTTTTGTTTAATGTTTTTGCATTGTAATGCGAACAAATGACATTGTGTAATGAATGGTTGTATTATTTTGCAAAAGCATTTTTAATGAAATGAGGAAGTTATTTAAATGTTTCCCCTGCTTGGTTTTAGTAAAGTTAATGTAATTATATGTTTTAAGTGCGATGATGGTCCAGTTGTGAGCATCCCAAGAATGGGGCCTTACACATGATGGAGTATCTAAATCCATCACATTTTTAGTGATGGTTTGTGATGTGGTAGCCAACTAGTTATTGTTGCCTTCATCTTGATTATAACTATCTTTGGTTTTCTTCTTATTATTTTTGGTTTTCTTCTCGTCACCAGTGGGGGATTTTGGACCATTAGTAGTAATATTTTGAACAAAAACTTGAATTCTAATTCAAAAAAGTTTAGGTGTTTTTTTTCATGAGTAATATGATCAACATTATAACTTAAGCTATTGTTTGAAAGTAAAATTGTTTTAATTAAACTTTACATCTCTTGAAGAACACATTACTTTGTTATCTAGACTCCAAAGTTTATAGCACTTTTTTTTATTAAAATACCCGAACAAACCACACTTTTTGATCAACTTTCAAATGTGCTTTGATATTTTAACATGGTTAAAAAACACAAACACTCAAAAATCCTAAGATGGTTAAGGGAAGTTTGTACCCAAACATGATCTCAAACAGAGACTTATCAAATTAACTAGAATAAGGAGTCATGTTAATCATATAAGTATAATTATATAGATAGACATTTATACATATTCCGACTGGTTATTCAAAGGGAGTCCCCTTGAAACAACAAAGGGCTAACCATTATGTTTACGTTCTACTAATTCATTTTGTCGAGGAATATAAGAACATGATGTTTGATAATTGATACCAACAATTTTTTTATTTTATCATCTATAAATGTATGAATTGTTTTGTTAAATTGATTTTTGATTGAAATTAAGAAAGAAGATTTTAACATGAGCGTCCATTCAACTTTACAAAAATATATCACCACAATTAGAAATATATTTTTATCATTCACTACTAACAACCTTGTAAGATCTCTATAGATCTAGGACTATCTAAACACCTATTTCCTTTGATTTATGGTCATTCAAAGAAAAATGATTCCTAGCTTATTTTAATGTTGATAGACTTCATATAGGATGGTAAACAAGCGAGATGTAACACCCTGAAAAGTCAAAACGAGTCATTAAGGATAATAGGCTTAATTATTGGGTATTTAATAAGGTAAGGAAATGGCCATGGGCTAAATTAGGCTTATTGGGTAGTAACCTATGGGATTAAGGGCCCATAATCAGCCCTTAAGCAACAAAGTCAGCCTCCATCTGCATCATTTGCAACCCTAGCCACCAAATTCGTAGAGAGAGAAAGTGAAGGAAACTCAAGATTTAGAGCTTCAAAGGTCAAGGGATTGAAGATCTGGGTGTTGGAGCATCAAACCACAAGAAAGGAGCAACAAATCTAGGTAAAAATCAACCTCTAAACCCTTCTGTAGATCAAACCCGGATTCTAGGGTTTTGGGTTTTGAAAAGTTGCAAAGAATCGTATAAAGGTCATATTTTTACGTATGAAAACATGTATAAAGCTTAGATTTAGCCTCATGGATGATAAACTAAGGGTTTGGACGTAAAAAGTTGCGATTTTGGTTAAAAATGGGTTGGTTCGTCATTTCAGCTTGATCTGCGGAACTGTGTATGCATCCAGCGAAATTGCTTGTTCAAGTTGTGAAACTGTGGGTGTTCTGCGAAACTATAGTTTCACAGATAATTTCGCAGCCATGAAAATTCCAACAAAAGTTGGGCGAAACTGTCAGCGAAACTGGCACTGAAACTAGTGAAACTGTCAGCAAAACTGGCAGCGAAACTGTCAGCGAAACTGGCTGTTGGTCCACATGTTCCTAGTTCTAGTCTAGTGATCTTAAATGTAATAGACTTTCATCTTGTAACACATATGTAATGTTGAATCTATGAAATGAAAAACTCTTCTGTGAATGCTTGTTGATTGTTTAATGTTATATCTATTGATATTATGTATTGGTACACACATATATGAACATGTTATATAGGCTTACAGTTGTTAGACATGTTCTGAATCATTAAAGGTTAAAGAATGTGT
>BJCM01205506.1:0-14364 GCA_018326385.1 Flaveria bidentis | reverse complement strand
TATATATTGTAAGTGATATATGTTGTATATGTAAATCCTAGATGTGAAAAGATGTGGAATATTTCTATGAAAAGGTAAAAAAAAAAAGAAAAACAGGCTAGACGTAAATTAATAGAAATAACAAGAGCCAATGATATAGAAATACTGAATCGTAAATAGAGTTCAGGTTCGAAATCCATAGATAATATAGATGGGATTGTCTATAATGATAGACAAATGAAAGATTTTCTCAAGTAATGAAGGTCAACCTTCTCTTCTTCTTCTTCAATCTGTGGGGCTGAGCCATTCTTTTCTTCCTCGATACCTTCGAGGTGGATGCTCCCCCTGGAACCCTTCTGGACTGATCAGGAGCATAAGTAGGATCACTGTTAGCCTCCCTAGATTCGCCAGGGCATCCACCAACCTCCTGAAAACCTTGGACGGTGGCAACAACCCGGCTCCCCATAGTGCGGCTTAGGGCTCCTCATTAGTATCCTCCTTCTCATCAGGTTGGAAATCCTAATGGAACCCTGCAGCCTCTGCTCCACCTTGGGTGGATGCTCGAGATGCTATATCAGCAGTGGGGGCCCTCAGTTGAGTGAGCCCTGCATCTCCACCATCACCGCTATCGTCGTAGACGTGGTCGCCTTCAAGTAACTCTAGTTGCTCGACATCCGAATCATTGTCTACGTGACACCATTTACGCCTCCCCGCCGCCACCTAGTCCACCTTGGCCAGATGGCCTATGAGTCTCTTTACCGGGGGCTTGACATGCTTTCCCCGGTAAACATTAATACGACCCAGCGTCGTATCATCCATAATCTCTAATGCCACAGCGTCGTGGCTCTCTTTTGGCAGTGTGGGCAGCTTCTCATCAAAGATCAACTGTAAGAACCTAGGGTACATGCAGAAACCCTCTTTGCCCTTCGCCTCCAAGTTTTCTATCAGATAAGAGAAGATCATGCTAGAAAAGATGAAAGGGTGGTTTAGCACTAGTGTCACATAGGCATTTTGTATCTGGCCTGAAAGGTCGTCGAACCCACCCCTTCGTGAAGCCAAGCACTTGAGGATGATTTGTGCCAAGTACTTGTACTGGGGACACAGGTTGCTCTAGTTGAGCACCCCTACGTTGATATCCCTAACGTACTTCATCCTCATGAAGCACCCTCTCACCATCAGTGGGTGAAGACTAGTGGGGTGGTCTGTGTCATCTCCCAACCCAAGTACACGTTGAATTGCTTCAGCAGTGATCTCTATATACAATCCAAAGATAGAACTCCTTATGGGGTACGGATCACGTGATCGATCAACCGATGCATTCTCCCAGAAGGCCTGTTGTATAGACCTGTAAGGGGTGCATGATATAGAAATGGCCCGGTAAATTCTGGATCGCTTAAGGAAAGCGATGATCCTTGCAAACTTGGCGCCATTCCGAGTCGTGGAATCTAACTGAGCACAGATGTTGTGCTTAGGGTTGATAGACCATCTATCAGCCATCAATCTGTAACACAAGACATGTACACATTAGATAACCACACGAAACAAATCAGTTCTAATTGACTTGGTTGAATTCATTCTGGTTCGTTCATGCGATTGAACCATGCGACTGTGTTCAGTCGGTTGACTTGGCATGCGACTGGATTCAGTCGGGTGACTGAGTAGGCAAATGAGTTCAATCCGTTGATTGAGCCTGCGATTGGTTCAGTCGGCTGACTAAGCTCATTCGTATGATCCATTCGGCCGATTGAGCCATTCGACCAGCTCAATCGTGCGATTGGAGTTCATCCTAGCATCCAGTCGCATGACTCACTGTTCGGTCGACTGAGATTCGAATTTTAACCAAAACATTAAATTAGACGCCGTGTAATGGTTTTTAGACTCGCAATCACTTAGCTAATAACCTAATAACTTTAATTTTAACATTTTACTTGGTTTAGTTAGGTTATTTGTCCAGTAAGTGGTTCGGTTCTTGTGTGGGTCAAGATTCTTAAAATGAAGGCACCATTTCATCCGATTTCAGTATTATATCATCATATTGTACCTATATAACAATCCAAAATAGTCAGAATATCAATAGGAGTCAGAAATTTTGATCTAATGAAATTTGGGCAGGGTAACGGTAGTCTGTGCGAAATGAAGGCGATTAGGGGGTGATGAGTCGAATGTGATCGACTGTGGCCGTATTTATACTAAATCCGATTTCAATCGGCCGACTGGACCCATTCGCTCGTTTCATTCGGGCGAATGGACCTCAGGCGTGCGATTGGCTCAGTCGATCACATTCAGTCGGCCGATTGGGGTTCAGTCGGGCGACTGACTCATTCGCACAACTCCATTCGGTCGACTGGCTCATTCTGATAAGCCATTCAGTTGAATGGTCCATACTCATTTCCATTCGGTTGTTTAGTGCATGAGTATGGTCCATTCGTACGGTTGGTCCATACTCATAGGCCAATCTTGCGATTGGAACATATTCATGATTTTGACTTTATATCCATTTTTCACTTAAACCTCTTTTAACTTTTGATTAAACTTTATGAGCATTTGATCATCTCAGACATGATCATTTTAACTTGAAAAACTTTTGACCACCTCAGACGTGATCTTTTTAAAACACTTTGTCACCTCAGACGTGATCTTTTTAAAACGCTTTGCTCTATTTATGGTCATCCGCACACATTTGTGGCGTTTATTTGCTCGTCACCTCTTATTGAAATTTTGTTGATTGTGTTAACCAGTGATAAGATAGGAACCCACAGTCAGTTGAACAACTTAGTTTGATCTTGAGATCACCAACCAGGTCTAATCATCTATTGTGTTGAATCTACCGACATATCATCTGTGGTCTAGTAACCTCTTGGTCTACTTTCTTTGTGTTACCTTAGTAGTAACCAGTTTTACTATCATTTTTCCTTTTATATTGCTCAGAATACATAGACTTATACTTTGAATTTGGCATCTTTTTCAATTTAAACTTTTAAAGTCCCTATTGCTTTGTCCTATGTACTATCATTTTCCAAATTCATTGAATCGGTATCACAGATACGATCTACTTTCTATCGGCTAGCCTCTCCTTCTCCCTTGTTTTTTTTTCTTTTTTTGTTAATGTTACTAACTGACTTATTCTCCCCCTAAAATTCTAAAACCGGAACCGATTTACGCTTTTTAGGATTTTAATAGGTGACAAAATAACATTAATTTAATTTGACTACTAAAAATAAAATAGATAAATAAAAAAAGGAACGAAAAAAAAAATTATTGTACACATCGGACTACACATGGTCATCATCGGGAATTACCTCACTTTTCTTTTTAACGTCGTTGACCTCTAACAAATATAGAAAACGTGGTATGTCAAAATCCTTTGTATAGAGGTCAGCGCGTTGAAAATCAGTGTTTATTTTAACCACATCGATTAGGTTCTTTTCAAAGCAATCACGTATAAAGTGATATTTTATGCCGATGTGTTTGGTCTTAGGGTGTTGGACCGGATTTTTAGTTACTGCAATTGCAGAAGAGTTATCAACAAAAATAGGAGTAGAAATGAATTTCAAACCATAGTCCCGCATTTGCTGTTGAATACAAATGATTTGTGAACAGCAGCTTGCAGTAGCAACGTATTCGGCTTCACAGGTTGACAATGCAACCAAGGTCTCCTTCTTACACTGCCAAGTCACTAATCTTCTCCCAAAGAATTGACATCCCGCTGATGTAGACTTGTAGTTCATCTTGCAACCACCATAATCCGAGTCACTATACGCTGTAAGCTTGAAGTCATCGTCATGAGGATACCACAATCCAAGTGTGGGCGTACCCTTCAGATAACGAAAAATCCTTTTGACCCCTATCAGATGGTTGACTTTTGGCTTTGCCTGATATCTTGAACATAAACATGTAGTGTACATAATATCAGGTCTAGAGGCAGTGAGGTACATGAGAGATCCAATCATCCCTTGGTACATAGTGGCATCAACTAGATCACCATTCTCGTCGGGTGCTACATCATGATTTGTAGCAAGTGGAGTTCCGGCTGCGGAAGCATTTTCCATGTCAAACCGACTGAGAATGTCTCCTATTGCACTCATTTCAAACTCGGCCTTCATTACTGCTTCAAATTCTTTACATAGATCTTCATTCCTTGAACCAAAGATTATGTCATCGACATAGATTTGAACTAGTAGTAAATCTCCATCTTTTTCTTTAATGAACAGTGTACAATCAATAACACCTCTGTGAAAGCCGTGTTTCACAAGGTGAGTCGAGAGTTTCTCATACCAGGCTTTGGGAGCTTGATAAAGCCCATATAAAGCCTTGTCGAGTTTGTAAACTCTCTCCCGATGATAGGGATCCTCAAATCCCTCGGGTTAACTGAAGTACACTGTCTCTCGGATTTCACCATGAAGGAATGCACTCTTCACATCAAGTTGATAAACTTTAATCTTCATGTATGATGCATAGGCAAGGAAGATACGGATTGCTTCCATTCTTGCCACGGGTGCAAGCACTTCATTATAGTCTATGCCCTCGACTTGTCGAAATCCTTGAACAATAAGTCTGGCCTTGTTTCTGATGATCACACCTTGATAATCTTTCTTGCATTCAAGACCCATTTGGTGCCAATGACCTTAGCACCTTTAGGTCTATCCACCAGAGTCCATACACCTAACTTCTTGAATTGAAGAAGTTCTTCTTGCATGGCACTCACCCATGCCTCATCATTCAGTGCTTCACTAGCAGACTTTGGCTCAAACTGAGACACAAAGCAACGATAGGCACCGTCATGAAGGTATCCCTTTTCCATCACAGAGGCGTAATCAGCTGATTACAACTAATTTCTGGTCTGAACTCCTGACCTCACTTCCGCAATGACATTATCCAAAGGATGATAGACATTTAGGCGTGATCCAGGAGTTGTTGGAATAACTACCTCAGAATCAAGATTATGAACATTTGGTTGAGTATCTGAAGCAGTAGGAGTCTGAGGTTCTGCAGATTCAGAAGCATCAACGTCAGATGCTTGTGGACTTGCAGGAATAGGAACCTGTTCATCCTGGTTTTTCTTATCAGTCTCCATAGCTTCTTCATCAGAGGAGGATTCACTATCATCAAGTGCTCACCCTGAGTTGTTAGATGATTGACCCTGTGAACCAGATGATGTTGAGTCTTAAGATGGTGTGTTCAAGATATCATACATCATCTTGGTTGCCAACTCGTTTTCAAAATTGGAGAGTGGTATGTTGAAGGACTTGAAGAATCTATCATAGTCGAAAAAGTAAGCGGGTACTTTTCCAGTAGGTGGTGTGGTGTATCTTTGAACATCAATGTTACACCACACTTCTACTAGACCCGTTGAGTTGTTGTAAACTCTCTTATTCGGTATGTTGTATCCTAAAAAGATGCCTTCATCTGCCTTCTCGCTGAATTTTTCCTCCTGAGTCTTCTTTAGAAGGGTGCATGGAGCGCCAAACGGCTCGAGATACTCTAAGATAGGTTTACGTCGCTATAGTAACTCGTAACACGTTTTTCTATGACGTTTAACTACCAGAACTCGATTGAGCGTGTAACATGCATTAGCAACTGCCTCATTCCAGAACTGGATAGGCAGTTTCGAGTCTGCTAGCATAGTCCGTCCTATCTCTATCAAGCTGCGATTCTTCTGTTCAGCAACACCGTTCAACTGAGGAGTGTATGCAGAGGTAAATTGATACACAATTCCTTTTTCCTTGCAGTAGGCCTCTATCCACTGATTCTTGAATTCGGTTCCATTGTCTGAACGCACTTGACGTACCTTCAGCTTGTATAGGGACTCTAGTGTAGTTACTAATTCCTTGAAGTATTCAAATGTTTCTGATTTGGACTTCAGAAACATTACCCAAGAGAATCTTGAGTAGTCATCAGTAACTACGTAGCAGTACAAGTCGCATGTGATGCTTCTTGTACTGACTGGACCAAACAGATCAATGTGAAAAAGTTCAAGAGGAAGTTCGATGGAATGAACTTTCTTTTTCTTATGAGACTTCTTTGTCTGTTTTCCCTTCTTGCATGCAACACAGAAATCTGGAAGTGCGAAGTGTTTGACATTGACTACCCTCACTAGATCATTTTGGATCAAGTGATTCATCTTTCGAGGATTTATGTGTCCTATTCTCCTATGCCAGGAGATGGAATATTTCTCAGTAGCTTTTGACAAAAAACACTGATTTCACGATCCGTTATGGAGGCCGTTGAAAGGTCTAAGACATAAAGATCTTTATAACTTGAAGCTATTATTAGGACTTGGTCCTCCGGGATCACGTAGTCCTTTTTTAGAACATAGCACTTCTTGTTGTCAAAGACTACTTTGAAGTCTTTATCACATATTTGAGAAACAGAAAGTAAGTTATTTTACAGTTGTTGGACATAGTTTACCTTGTCAAACTTCACTTTCTGATTTCCCACTTCCCCTTGGGCTGTGATGTACCCACCTTTGTTTCCAGTGAATGAAACATGCCCTCCTTTGATTTGTTTGACGTTTGATAAGAAAGCCTTATTCCCCGTCATATGCCTGGATGCTCCGCTATCTACAATCCACGTTTTGGTTTCAGCACTATAGCGAACACCCTGCACATTCAATGAAAATGTTAGTTCAGGTTAGGAACCCAAGCCTTCACTTGCTTGGGTTTTCTCAAGGCATCACACATTATAAACTCAACCCATTGACCGTTCGAGGGTGAGGGAAGCTCAGATGTCTGTTTGTTCCCATTTTCAGATACTGAGGTGGATTTTTCCTTCCACAAGCCAGATTTGTGTAAGGCCTATTTGTGATAAACAGATGACTGGCTAAAATCTAGAAGAAGAGAAAATAGCTCATGCAGCAACTCAGTTGCTAAAGTTAAAAGTTCAAAAACCATTGTACAACAATTGGTAAGTGGGAGGAAAGATAAAGACAAAATAGGTCTAGGTTTCACATACGAGCCCATGCCTAAATCTATATCAACCACTTTACAAGAGAACTTTAACACACATAACCACTCACCTTAAAACAAAGCAAAGATTAAAGCCTTTCAAAATAAGAAAAATAATGTGCAATCTAATGCTAAAAGCGAGGAAGAAATGATAAATGTTTAGATATTTGAGAAACAAGATTTTGAAAAGATTAAAAATAGTCATCTAGTAGAAGTTAAATCTTATTAACCACAACCAAAGAATAAGAAGTTGCTTGTTCCCAAAGAATCACATGAGTTTGTTGTTGAAATATGTAACCTTGAACAATGTTTTAAAGAAGTTGTTGTAACAAATGACAAACAAAACATAAAGAAGGAAAATAAATTAAAACAAGATGAAGTAACATCTAATGATGCATATTCTTACAGTTTAAACAATGTGAATTTCATTAAATGGCGAAAAGAACAAAAAGATAAAGAAACAATAAAAAATCTTCTCAAGATTCAATCCATTCCCAAAGCAAGAAAAATTCATCAAGATGAAGAAACGAGAGAAGGAGAAGGAAAAATGCTAAAGCTAAAACTTATTAAAATGAAACTCAAAGAACAAATCAATTTAATCTAGTGAATTTTGTGTCTGCGGGTACTTTTGACATGAACACAAATCCATAAATAAAAATCAAACCCAAAGATAAAATTGAACTCTAATCTGAAAATAGGTTCAAGTCCAAAGTCTTCTATTTTCAACAAAAGATTTGTATCTAAGGAGTCTAGGAAGAGTGTGAATGAACAAAAGACAAAACCTAAATTTCAAAAGAACAAACTCACAAATCAAAAACAACATATTAACTTGATTATTCCTAAATCAAAACAAGGATCAAATGTGGCTTCCACATCTAAAGTTAATCAATAATTATTAAAATTTCAACAAAGGTATTGTGGCATATGTGATATGTATAATCATAACATTGCTAAATGTTTCTTTAACAGGTATTGTCATATTTTTTATATGCACAATCATTCAATAGTTGATTGTTATTTCAACAAGTATTATGCCTTGTATGATGAAAGAAATCATAATACTAAGGATTGTTACTTTAGAAAGAAAACACCAAGGAAAGGATATGTTAACCCAAGATTTCAAAGAAATCAAATTAATGGTTTTCAAGGTTTAACAAAACAACATTTCTTAGGCTTGAGATCTCTTCAAAGATAATCAAAATTTTAGCAAGCAAAATTTTTCTAAAAATGGTACTGTGAAAACAAAGCAATACAACCAAGGAAAATTCATTCCATGATTTGTGAGAATGAACAAGGGAAAGTTTAGCAAGCAAATTTTTTCTAAAATGGTTCAAATTATATTTTATGAAGATCTTGAAAAACGTTTCAATGCTTTTAGGATTGAGCAAATCAAAGATAATCAAAATTTTGTCAGAAAAGGCATTGATAAACTAAAACCTCAAAAGAAGCCTAATTTGAATAAATTACATTTTAAACAATTTACCATTGTTGATAAATTTGGCATGCCCAAGACCATCTTAGCTTGGGTTGATAACTCACCATAAATTTCTTTGGAATGTTGGTACAACTAAGACCTATCAACACATGGTATGTTGATAGTGGGTGTAGCCTACATATTACAAGTCACCATGCCTTACTTCAGAATTTCAAGATGAAAGATGGTACATATGTAGCATTTGGAGGAGATGCAGGTGGTAAGATTACATGTGAAGGAACAATTTCGAATGGGTTGATAAGGTTTAATAAAGTCAACAATTAAGCTCAATTTAACTTTAATCTTTTAAGTTTTTCCCAAATTCATGACAAATCTTATTCTACTTTATTAGATTATTCTTATTGCTATATTTTGGAGCCAAGTGTTTAGATTAGCAAAGAATGGGTAGTTCTTAAAGTTGTACATGATCAAGATGTATAGAAGCTAGATATGTCTCAAGTAGATCCATCCACATAAACAACTTGCCTAATTGCTCAAGCGTCAAATGATGAAAATTAGTTATGGAATAGACGTCTCGGGCATTCCAACTTCAAGAACATGAATAAGCTTGTTGCAGGCATTATAATAAAGAATTTTGCTATAACAGACTTCTTCAAAGCATGTTTAAAAGGGAAGCAACATAGAGCGTCTTATAAGCCCAAACTGATAAACTCAATTTCCAAGCCTCTCCAAATGTTGTACATGGATTTATTCAGTCTAGTAAATATGCAGAGTATGAAAAGAAATCTTATTGTTTAGTTATCATTAATGACTTTACAAGATTTTCATGGATCTTCTATTTGCATGCTAAATTTAAAACGGCTGATTTGTTAAAAGAGTTTATTATTAAAGTAGAAAATCATTTAGAAAAAAAAGTGAAAATCATTAGAAGTGATAATGGAACTGAATTTAAAAATGCTAATGTTGACATGTTTTGTGCAAAAAATGGAATTGCTCGTTAGTTCAATGCTCCTAGAACTCCACCACAAAATGGAGTTACTGAAAGGAAAAAACATAACTTTGATTGAGGCTGCACGTTCTATGTTAACATATGCAAAGATTCCAATCACTTTCTAGGATGAAGCCATATCCACTGCATGTTTTGTATATATTACTTGTGAAAGATAAACAGAAAACTTCTTATGAGTTGATGTTTTGCAAAAAACCTAAATAGATTTTCTTAAATATTTTGGTTGTCAAGTTTTGATTTAAATACAAATGATCAGCTTGGAAAATTAGAAGAAAAATCTAATGATGGATATTTCATTGGATTTTCGTTGGCTTCAAAAGCCTTAACAGTTTATAACTATAGGACGAATAGTATCATTGAAACTTTCAATGTTAAATTTCTAAAAAAATCATTTCTATCAGTTGCAAATGGTCCAACTTAGTTATTTTATTTAGATTTTTTGTCAAACTCCTTTAATTATAACTTGTTTGAATCTTCAGGTGAAAATAGGATACAAGTAAGAGATCTTAGATCTTTCAGTGATGATTCTGAAGATATGGATGATTCTAGCCTAGATTATCCATTCTTTTCATTTGTCAAATATCTAGTATTTCATTCTGAATTTCATGATCAATATCAACAATTACAAGAACATTTGTTTCTCAAGATTCAAATGTTTCACAACCTTTTCCTAATAATGGTCCTGAAATTGTACAACCTGAGTCTGAAACTTTAATAGTTTCTAATGATGTAGTTGTGTCTGATAAACTTGACTACTTTATCAACTCACCAACTCAAGTTCCTAATTTCACTCCACATTCTTTGAAACTATTATAGCAACTTTCCGACATGGACCAAACAAATCTTGGCATTAATGTTCAAGAAGATAAGATTCCAACATCTCGTGTTCATAAGAACCATCCTACGTCTCAGATTGTCGATTCATTGAATGAGAGAACAACAAGGAGTCATTACAAACAAGCAAACCTCTTCTTATACTTATGTTTTCTATCTCAAATCATTCCTAGAAACATCACTGAAGCATTACAGGACAATAGTTGGATTGAAGCTATGCAAGAAGAGTTATTACAGTTCCACGAACAGGAAGTGTGGAAGCTTATGAATTTGTCTAAAGGAAAAAATGTCATGGGCACAAAATGGTTGTTTAGAAACAAGTTAGACTATTGGGGATTTGTTGTTCATAACAAAGCGAGACTTGTTGAACAAGGTTACACCTAAGAAGAAGGAATTGATTATGAAGAAGTCTTTGCTCGATTTGAAAGACTTATAGCATTTCGTCTCTTCCTGGCTTATGCTTCTTATATGAAATTCAAGGTGTTCCAAATGGACGTAAAAGTTGCCTTTCTGTATGGACCAATCACTGATGATATGTATGTCAAGCAACCTCCGGGTTTTGAAGATTTACAATAACCTCATGATGTGTAAAAGCTTAGTAAAGCTTTGAATGATACAATATTTGAGCATTTGATTCAGCATGGATACACAAAAAGGGAAATTAATCCGACTTTGTTTATAAAGAAGGATGGTGATGATCTTTTATGCATTCAAATATATGTTGATGATATCATACTCGGTTCTATAAGTCCAGCATTGTGCAATGAATTTGGAAAAATCATGAAGTCTCGTTTTCAAATGAGTTTTATGGGAGAAATTAAGTTTTTCCTTGGAGTGCAAGTGAAACAGTCTGCATATGGAATTTTATTAATCAAGATAAATTCGTTAAAAAAACTCTTGAAAAAGTTTAAAGCTACAAGATTGTCAATCCATGAGAACTCTAACTAACGTCAATACCAAGATTGAACCTGATCCGAAAGGAAAATCAATTGAACAAACTTTATATAGATCTATGATTGGCTCTTTGATATATCTTATTGCATCTAGACCTGATATAATGTATGTTGTTTGTGTTTGTGCTAAGTACCAATTTGACCTGAAGGAATCTCACCTTATTGCTATCAAATAAATATTTAGATATCGCAAACAAAAACCAACTCTAGGGTTATGGTATCCTTATGAAGGAAACTCCAAGTTACATGAATATACAGATAGTAATTATGGGGGATGTTTCCATGATCGTAAATCTATAGTTTTTTGGTCCTAGATTAGTCTCGTGGCAATGTTAGAAACTAACAAATGTATCTGTTTCAACTGAGAAGCTGAGTACATAGCTACATTAGCAGGATGTTCTCAAATTCTTTGGTTACAAAACCAATTGCTAGATTACGGGTTCAACTTTCTTAAAACTCCTATTTACGTTGATAACATTGATGCTATGTTTATTATAGCCAATCATTTACAACACTAAAAACAAAGTATATCGAGATTCGATATAATTTTCTTACAGATAACTCTGAAAAAGGTATAATCATTTTGATTCAAATGTCAACTAAAAACGGTTGGCTGACTTTTTTACCAAAGCCTTTTTACCATGACGGTTTGAGTATTTGGTGTTGGGTTTTGTAACATGTAAAAAAAACTAGTTTAACCATTTAAACTATAAAACGCAACGGAAAATAGGTTTTAACATGTTGTTAATAATCTAAAACAACCTTTCTTGCACAAGTTATTGAAGGTGGAAGAGATGAAGAAGATGATGTTCTTGAATGTTTAGCCTCCAAAAGAGAAGACCTCAAACTTATATACCACAAGCTTTAGCAAACACCTAACTTGTTAGGTAGTAGAGCACCAAGAACAACTCCCTTTGCACAATCCGAAATTTCATCCAAGAACTCCTTGAAGAGCAGCCAAAACCCGAAAATTTCAGCCCCCTTTTAGCCTTCTTGAATTTGAAATTTTCAGCTCCTTGGGAGAGTTTTGCTTGAGTGTGTGTAGGAGAAAGTTTATTGTGTGGAAGAGAGCCAAGAGTTAGTCCTTAATTCTTCCAAAAGCGAAGACAAAACAAGACCAAAGGGTTCTTTTGGGCGGCCAAAATATGCTCACCAAAGTGGGTTTCCCTAATTTTAATCTTTTATAAAATGCTCTCTTTTAAAACCTAAGTTTATAAAATTAAAACCAATTTAATTTTATAACATCAACACACTTTTATTTGTTATTATTTATCCAATTTAAATAACAAACAAATAATATCTCATGAACAAATAATCCATATAATGTTGTTCTTTTACAAAAGCAAAGTTTTAGAAAACCAATTTTCTAAATTGGTGTCAATATTTATTTGTTTGATCTTATCAATAAATAAATATTTATTGGTGTTTTTTAGCTTGTTTTTGGGTATGACCCGACTTGGATCATAACATACTAACCACATCAATCTTGTATGTGTCTTAGGCATATAAGGTCCAACAATCTCCCACTTGCACAAGATTCATAGAAGATTGATGCGAGCAGTAAATACCGTCTAACAACGGTTTACTACCCTTAATACGTATGACTAAGTGCCATTCAATAACATCATCTTACTTGAAATATTTTTGGTGAATCAATCATCTATCATTTTGTCACAGATGTCATGTTAAATCCTAGAGACACAGAGTGATCATTCTCTATTGATTTAACTTTATCAGGCCTTAGACATCTTACTCTCAATGAATAAGAGGGAAAAATCCCATCTTGACTACATACGTCTCTCATAATTACCTTATATCATACCTAAACTCAGACTTATGTACTATCATGTTTTAGAACAGTGAAGAACTAAGTCAAAGTATAATATTTAGTAAATATCAAGACCCAATATGTATCGTAGGTCAGAGGATACCAAATGATGTTCGCCGTTACTCAAAATTACTTATGATCAATCAGGAAGATTCCATGTAGTTATATTTAAGATGCAGGTCAGTCCAATATTTGCATCCCACAAATATCTATGAACTTTGGCAGCAACCTTTTGCTCCATATTCATCCATATGAATATCTACCAATCCAAGTTCATAATAGTTTTACCTTCATACTTGTTCCCACAAGCATGAACAACTACGGACGTTCTGAGTAAATAATTTACTCATTGATTTTAAACATGCAAAATAGAAATATTAGTTGAATCATTATAACTAAATAATTCGTTCAAGCAATAAAGGGTTACAATATCTCAATACAGAAATTAAAGATCAAATTCAGTCACTAGAATATTGAAGTCGCATGGCACAAACATGACTTTCATGCTTTGCCTTTTCAATGAGCTTCGTGAGTGGATCAGCAATGTTTTGATCTGTGTGAACTTTGCGAATACATATATTCCCTTTTCAACTTCATCCCTTATGTAGTTGAACCTTCGTTCAATATGCCTAGTCTTCTGATGTGCACGAGGTTCCTTGATTTAAGCAAGCGCACCCTCGTTATCACAAAGAATTTCTAGGGGGTCCTGAATGGAAAGGACCACCCCTGGATTGGCAATGAATTTCTTTAACCATGCAGCTTCCTCAGCTGCTAATGAAGCAACGATGTATTCTGACTCTATAGTTGATAACGCCACCACATCTTGCTTAGAGCTCTTCTAAGAGATTGCTCCTCCATTCAAGATGAAAATGTACCTTGATTGTGATCGTGAATCATCCCGATCAGTTTGAAACTATCATTCGTGTAACCCTTTACTACGAGTTCCTCCTCACCAGATCCATAGATTAGGAACATATCTTTAGTCCTCCTTAGGTACTTAAGTATGTTCTTAACAACCACCCAACGACTATTTCCAGGATTTTGTTGATATGGGCTTGTCATGCTCAAAGCACATGACACGTCCGGTCTAGTGCATATCATTGCATACATGATGGATCCTACAGCAGACGCATACGGGATTCCTTTCATTTTGATTTGCTCATCCTTTGAGCTTGGACATTGAGTCTTACTCAATATTGTTCCTCTTTGAATAGGTACGGTACCTTTCTTAGAGTTTTTCATCTTGAACCTTTTCAAGATCTTATCAATGTATGCACTTTGATTCAAACCTATCAACCGCCTTGATCTATCCCTATAGATCTTTATTCCTAAAATATAGGCAGCTTCACCAAGATCCTTAATGGAGAAACAGCTTCCAAGCC
>BJCM01205502.1:0-13662 GCA_018326385.1 Flaveria bidentis | reverse complement strand
GCTCCCACTTCCATTCCGGTATATCCAAAGGTTGAATCTTCCCATATGGCTTCTGATGCTCGGCCTTCACCTGTAAGCAAGTAAGGCATTTACTCACATACTCCACCACGTCACGCTTCATACCCGACCACCAATAATCTTTCTTCATATCTTGATACATTTTCGTGGCACCAGGATGAATGGAGTATCGAGTCTTATGAGCTTCATCCATAATCTTCGCCCGTAGATCCCCAAAACAAGGAATCTACACCTGTCCAAATCGGGTTTTAACACCAAGGGTGTTTTCACCCAATTCCCCAACCAGACCTCTCATTCTTTCCGCATTAAGATGATATTCTTGCAATGTCTCATCTTGAAACTCTTTAACTTGGTTCATCACATCAGAGGTCATGATTAGTTGATAAGCTTTCACCCGAATCGACTCGGGCCACTCTTTCCGACTAAGGGCATCAGCTACTACATTAGCCTTGCCCGGATGGTAATGGATCTCACAATCATAGTCCTTTATAAGCTCCAACCATCGTCTCTGTCTTATGTTTAGATCATTTTGCTCGAAGAAGTACTTCAAGCTCTTGTGGTCAGTGAAAATGGTGCACTTCGTCCCATATAGATAGTGCCTCCAATTCTTTAGTGCCAAGACCACCGCCGCTAACTCCAAGTCATGAGTAGGATAGTTAACCTCATGCACTTTCAATTGTCGGGATACGTAGGCTATCACCTTACCTCGTTGCATCAACACGCAACCCAACCCCGAGTAGGAAGCATATGAATAGACCACCAAATCCTCGCTTCCTTCGGGTAATGACAAGACAGGGGCTTGGGTCAGTCTTGCCTTCAAATCCTCAAAAGCCCTTTCTTGCTCTTGACCCCACATGAACTTCACATCCTTACGGGTTAGCTTAGTCAATGGGGAGGCTATCTTGGAGAAGTCCTGAATGAACCTTCGATATTATCCTACCAACCCCAAGAAACTACGAATCTCAGATGGCATCTTTGGAGACTTCCATTGCATCACCGCCTCCACCTTTGCGGGGTCTACCATAATCCCCTCGGGATTTACCACGAGACCTAAGAATTGAACTTCGCGAATGGAGTATTTGGCACATGGAGTATTTGGCATACAATTTCTCCCTTCTTAACGTCTCCAACACCTCCCGAATGTGACCAGCATGCTCTTCTTCGCTCTTCGAGTAGATCAGGATATCATCAATGAACACAATCACTGATCAATCCAACATCAGTCGGCACACTCCATTCTTCAAATCCATAAAGGCATCTGGCGCGTTAGTTAGACCAAAATACATAACAAGGAACTCGTAGTGTCCATAATGCGTACGGAAAGCTATCTTAGGAATGTCTTGTTCCCTTACGTTCAATTGATGGTAGCCAGATCATAGATCTATCCTCTAGAACCAACTGGCACCTTGGAGCTGGTCAAACAAGTCATCAATTCTTGGTAATGGGTAACGATTCTTCACCATCAACTTGTTCAGCTCTTGATAGTCAATGCACATTCGCAGACTTCCGTCCTTTTTCTTTACAAACAATACCGGATCACCCCATGGAGAGATACTCGGTCGAATGAATCCCTTATCCATTAACTCCTGCAATTGGCTCATGAGTTCCTTCATCTCAGTCGGAGCTAATCGATATGGTGCTTTGGCAACGGGTTGAGCACCGGGTATCAAATCAATTTGGAGCTCAATCTCGCGATCCTGTGGCACGCCGGGTAAGTCTTCCGGGAATACGTCCGGAAAGTCGCACACCACTGGTACCTCAGATAATTGTGGTACCGACGCATCCACGTCTTTTATGCCAAGTAGGCACTACATCCACATTTCATGCACTTCCCCGCCACCACCATCAAAATCACCTTCGGGATCGTAGTAACACGATCTCCATAAATCGTAGCCAAACTCCCATCGGGCCCAACTAATTGAATCATCTTCTTGCGACGTACAATGTTTTCTTTATAGGTTGCTAACCAGTCCATCCCTAGTACTACATCGAATCCACCTAGGGGCATCACGTGTAACCTAGCAGCAAACCTATGACCTTCTAGTTCTATGGCATAGTCCCCTATCACATTAGTAATTCTAGTGGACTTACCAATAGCGGTTTCTACATCGAATGGTTCACTGACACTTCTACTACTAATAGGCAACTTAGCACAGAAAGTAGTGGAAATGAAACTCCTACTAGCACCGGAATCAAAGAATACAGAGGCACAAGTTTGGTTTACTAGAAACATACCTCACATGACATCGGGATTAGCTCTGGCTTCCTCCCGGGTCATAGTGTAAGCTCTAGCACTTGCCCTCTGCCCTCTTTCCTCCGGCTTCCTCTTCGCTCCAGAGTTCTCCGCCCTCGGCTTCTTACAGTCTTTGGTCGCGTGGCCCTCCCCGCCACAGTTATAACACTTCAACACCCTAAAGTTTCTAGCGATGTGGCCAGTCTTGCCACACCTGAATCACACATTCATTCCCATCCTGCACTCACCGGTATACTCCCTTCCACATCTGCACACTTTTGCGGCCCTAATCTTGACGACAACCCACGGTCGTCCACCTTCATCTTCTTGTTGTTCGGAGTGAAACCACCATGTCCAAACCTCTTCCCATTCCAGTTCTTACCATTCCGACTCGTCTTCTTCACCTCCACCCCGGTCTCCTCTCGCTCATCATACAATCGACCCGCTAAATCCACCACTGATCGAAAGGTACCTGGCTGAGCAACAATCAGGTTCCTACGAATGTCAGCCGGCAATCCCTAGATGTACCTCTTGATCTTCCTTGACACTAGCGTCACCTGATCTGGCACCAGCCTCGCCATCTCGTTGAATATAGTGGTGTACTGCTAGTGGGTCATGGTTGCCATTTCAAGTTGCAAGAACTCCCTCTCAATTTTATCGAGTTCCATGTGAGGACAGAATTCCCCGATCACCAACTGCTTAAACTCCTTCCATCGCATTCTCCCCATGGCTCTAGCACCCTCAGCTTGGACAATATTGGCCCACCAATACACCACTGAATCAACGAAAGAGTGAGTTGCGAACTTCACCTTCTGGTCTTCACGGCACTCACTAATCTCCAAGACTCCCTCCATCTCCATCACCCAGCGGTGAACAGCAGCAGCATTGCCATTTCCATCGAAAGTTGGGGGCTTACACCTTTGTAACGCCCCATAACTGCACCCTCCGGTTGCTACCCCCACTACATCCTCCTCCTCCTCATCGGACAACACAGTCTGAGGCTCCGATTGTTCCTCCTCCCTTTTGCTTCCCTTGCCCGATGATCCCTTTCTAGTCATCTTATCCTTCCTCTCCTCACTTCTCACAGCCCTGATGACTTCAGTCACCACAGACGGTAAGACTGTCTGCATGACCTGGTGTACTTCATCGGCAATCGCCTCCTTAGTTGAGGCATTCAAGCTAGCATTCTCATTCTCTTCGCTATGTCAATGAACCTCAGGGTGCTCATGGGTCATCTCAGGATCCTTAGCACTACTCCTAGTCACACGTGGACGACATCTGCCTCTAGGAGTCTTGGAAGATTTTTTGTCCAGCCATCCTCTAGCACACTATAAGATTCAAACACTAATGCGATCATTCAAGGGGATAGCTCAGTTTATGTCAAGTATAGTAAGTCCCTAATTACATTGCCCAGTTGTGATTAGCCACGTACTTTACTCTTCATACCCCAAGCATTTCCTGTCCTGACTTAATCAATATCTAAATCTACTAAGAGCACATAAATCAAATAGCGTGCGCACATAACACCGGTTAACATTAAGAAAAGACATACCTGATGGCACGTAGCTACTCGGGCTGACATCCCACCATTTGTCCCATTTTCAGTTTAAGTTTAGGTTTTAAAAATTTATTTAACCCAATTCTCTTAAACTTTGGCTCTGATACCAACTTGTAAGGCCCCATTCCTGGAGACCTCACAGTTGGTCATTCACAGCATTAAATACATTAAATATTATAAATTTACAAGCTTAAGCAGCGGAATTATTTTAACAAAAAACATTCAATTCATTTAAACACTGTTGCTGAGAAATACACTATTGTTTAACCGATTACAAAAGAATTGTTTAATTGCATTACATAACAACAATAATAATGAGTATGAATGGATGTCAGTCTTTCCCTGCCGAGTAGCTTCACCCTCATGCCATCCTCAGCAATGTTTACCTGCCAACTGAAAATGTATAAAAGTCAACGTTGCTAAATAAGTTCTAGTTCTAAAAGTAATAAAATACTTTTTGTATGGTATACATATGAAAATACTCTTTCTATGAAAATTCATCTCTTTATACGTGAGCACACATTAACTATACAATCAGGTAATGCTTCTTCTCTTTATTGTATGCATTGTTTATTCTGTACTCTTTTATCTTTATCTTTCACTGTCTATGTGGACCAATGAGCAATACCCTAAACTATGTGCGCGGGGGAAAATGGTGATGGGCCCTCTGGTTCCCTCAAAGGGCTCTGATAACTATATACAAGGCCGGCCCAATCACCTAGGGTACGCTGCAAAGGTCCGCCAATCTCAATTGACTGGCCCCGTATGCATCATAGGGTAGCTAACCCGCATCACAGTTGAGCTAAAGACTACATGGCCGTGTCCCTCCTATAAGCTTGCAAGACTTGTTAACATTTTAATTAAGATCCATTTCACTTCTTTATTGCTCTTTCACTTTATTATTATTAGTAATACTTTACGATACGATAATAAACACACCACGTAAAGTCATACACTAATAGTAATAATAGTAATAATATGGAACAATCATAATTATGCATGAAACTAATCATTAATAAACCCTAGTCAAACCTTGGTCAAAACCCTAATAGCACAAACTCCCAAAGAGTTCAAACACCTAAAAACACACCAAACACACACACAAACACATAAGCACATTAGCATATAACCGAGAGAAAACCCATCATAAACACTTAAAAACTTCGGATTCTTACCTTGAATTCAACCTCTTCTTTTCTTCTTCTTCAAAACCGAGAGCGTTTTCTGCCCTCTTCCTTTCTCTTTCTAAAATGACCGAAGATTTGGGTGTAGAAAAGGTGATGGGCAGCCATGCCACCTTTATCACCAACTTTTCAAACATTTTGTCCTTTTGGACACTTTTAGTCCCTCTACTTGGGCTTTATTGCTTTTCTTTCTTTTATTCTTCATTTCTTGTCTTTATTTAAAAAATATAACCGGATGTTACACTAACCTTAAAACAATCACTAACATTCCTAAATTAAGCTAACAATACACTAACATAAACAAAGAATCCCGTTTGCATATGGACGGCTATGCTGCCACATTCCGTTATTCAACAAGGTTATTTTTCTAAATGATGGCTATGCCAAAGTCTTAGAATATTTTTTATATCTCAAATGAAGACTAATATACCATATATTAACATAATAAAATATTCTAACCCATTTCATGCTTTAAGGATTTTAAAAGTGCACATAAGTGCCTTACTACAATTCTGGCAGAATATAATCTTACTTCAACCGACCACAACTTGATTATAACAAACCCAATTTTAGTAAAATCAGACTCCAATATTAAGTGCATTGAATTACCTTTTCAATGACAGTTTGTACGTCTTCAAACTCAATCGGACGACTCAACAATAGCCTTCACAAGACAAATGCGCATTTCAGCACCTTCTGTCTTGTGCTGCTTGTTTGACCTATATAAAGATCTTTTCATAAAAGTGTTTCTGAATGAAAGTTGTCTGGGAAACTTTGAACTAGTCAAGTATACATTTTTTCTATTTTTAAAACCTGTTCAAACACATACCAAACATTCTGTCCAGAATCTATAATTGATGCAATAATTCTTTCTCAATCTACCTTTCGCTTTTTAGCATTCTCTAAACGTCCTAACTTTTTGTAATGAATTCCAACCTCAAGTTATTGTTTTTTATCATTTAGGACATCACATTTGACTCTTGACATCTAAGCTTTCTTATGTACTCTACAACCATCACTATACTTGTGAGTTTTCCGTGTGAGTTTTCCAAGCCCCTTTTTACTTTATTTCACATATTTTGGGGTGAAACATGTTAACCGTATAAATGCACATTTGAGATATTTGTGAGTTTTCCATGTGAGTTCCCATCCCCCTTTTACTTTATTTCACACCTTTTTGGGTGAAACATGATAACCTTATAAACTTACCCTTGTAAACATCTCGATACTTGTAAATGCACATGCAATTCATCTTTACCTTTTTGTCATGGTTATTTGTGTTATTGTAAGTCTTATATGAGATACATATTTTGTTTACAATCATTAACTATTGCTACCCTAGCGACGTCTTAGATCTTTGGGCCTGACAAGCCTATTTGGTGCCAAAGTCGATGTATTGCCGACTCCTGATGACGTATGCTTGTTCATCATGGGAACCAAGTACATTTAGCCAATCTTATATACTTGTAATCAAGTCAAGGTTTGGTTGTAACTATATGTGTTCTATAGGCTTTCTAACTCGTAACCATAAACATGAATTGCTACTTGTAACCCTTTTATATATATATACATATATGTGTGTGTTCAAACCTTAGGAACTCACCAACTTTATAGTAGATCCTTTATTTTTAACATGTTTCAGGTTTCCTACTTGAAGATCTTCTTATGCTCATATAGGACTTGGACCTAGACTAACTGAAAGTCTTATGTTTTTGTTTGTATCTTGATTATTTTTCAATTACTTATTTGTATTGTAATGTTTAATGAATAATGACATTTAATATTATTTCAACTTAATTAGTTCCATGTGCTATGAGCAATCGTCTCCCATTCGTCCGCCCCGACGATTCCGCCGTTGGTAGGGGTGTGACACCAATCACCTTTATCAATACAACAACCATTTATGAGTATCTCTTGCATTGAATGTTTATTGATTGTTTGATTCCGCCATAGAATCTTTGACTCAGTCACTATATTCGATCCCAGTGAGAATCTCAATCTCACTATCCAGTCAAGTGGTATCTGAATAGAACTTGATTGATCAGGTGATTGAGTTGCTAATAGAGTGTTCTATGTACTTAGTAAACAACAAAAATTACTCTTCAACGGTTACTATTCATACCTTCTCACCTTCAAGAACAAAGCTGCAGTCTTCACGTACGAAGCTCTGAACAATTAAAATAACAAAAAGTTGCAACAGAAACTCAGAAACATCAACAGATCTGATTCTTTGAATCTATTTTGGATGATTTGGACTAGTTGGACTAATTAAACTTAAAACTTATCTAATCTTCATTCAAACAAGTTAAAAAACATCTTGTAAAAATGGATTCACATAACTTTTTAGAACTTGGTCACACTCCAAAACCACCCATGCTTAAAATCTCTCATCTCTGACATTGTAAAATATTATGGTGAAAAGTACACTCTTACAGCTGAGAATGAGCAATTGACTGATAATTTAGCTCAATATAAAGCTGAACAAACACTTACTGTTGTGAAATTAGAAAAGTTTCAACTATCTTCAGTCAAGCTGCAAGAGATGCTTGACTCTCAAAAGGATCCCAAAGATATGTCTTGGATTGGGTATAGCTCATTTCCTCCACCATACAATGATAACTACACTACCACGCCTGACTCTATTACGCTCAATGAGAAAATTGAACCTAACACTATTGAACGAAAAACAATAGTAAAAAAGGTAACAAATACTCAAAACAAACAAAATGTTTACTTTGAAACAAATGATGATAAAGTCATATTAGGAAACCCAATTAAAATCAAGGAGTGTTCAGACAAGACAGTGAGTGTCATAAAACCAACAAGCCCAATCAAGGCAATTATTCCCTTTGTGAAATTTATACCTGCTATTTCAAAAGGGAAGAATAAATTTGTTAAAATAGTGAAACCATCTGCTGAAAGCAGTTCCGATGATGAGTTTAAAACTCCAAAAAATTCAAGCAAATCAGACAAGGTTTCATTGCAAAAAAAACAAAAGAGCTCACTGATTTCAACAACTAGAATTCAGTCAGACCCCCAATCCTCAAAATTAAGACAAGGAGTCGGTTTTGACATATGCAACAAGGAGCATGTTGATCATTTTGAGCAAGAAGTAAAGAAAGGGTTGAGGAAACAAAACCAACCAAGACAGTTTACAAAAGTGGTATTGCGAAGCAAACTACAAAAGGGGATGATTTTGATTCCTCCCCTAAGAAAAAGAATGTGACTCAGTTGAAATTGGGAAAATCAACTAAGTCTGGTAAAGCAAAATCAGATTCAGGAAACAAACATATGTATTGCAACATATGTGACATGTTTAGTCACATAACAGAAGAGTGCTTTTTCAACCAATACTGCTATATCTAGTAACATAAACAACCATTTCACTAAAAACTTCTATTTTAACAAATATTATTTAGTCTGTGATATGAACAATCATAATACATCTGATTGTTACTTCAATCAGAAGGGATTGAGATTTTCTCAGAACAAACCCATCTCACCAACATCAATTGTGAAATCCAATGTCAGGAGTCAATTTCACAACAATCAATCTAGGATGTCTAGATCAATAAATGATAGGAGTAACACAAAAGAAATGTGGAAAAGTCAAAGAAACAAACATCTCATCATTAAGCAAAGGCTTGATCTTCCCAAACCTAAAATGATGTTTGACACTAAAAAAAATGAGCCAAATTTCATCAAAAGAATAGGGTCATCCATGTAGGTCTAATAGCCTATGGTATGATGATAGTGGGTGTTCCCGACACATGACAGGAGATCGTTCCTTCCTTCGTGATTTCAAGCAAATAGAAGGAACTACTTTGACATTCATAAGAGATTCACAACGTGGAAGAATTACTGGTGAAGGATCAGTGACAAATGGGATGTAGAGCATTGATAGAGTGAACTACTGTGAGCAACTAAACTTCAATCTTCTAAGTGTGTCTCAGATATGTGACAAGAAATAATCAACTCACTTTATCGACACTCATTGCTACATTCTGAAACCACGATCTTAGATATCAGATTAATGGGTTGTCCTAAAGACTTCGAGGAAGAATAACACCTATGTCTTAAACCTGAATTCAACAACACAATAGAAGAAACATGTATTTTGTCAAAAGCATCATTTGATGAGTCTCAGCTTTGGCATAGACGTTGGGGCACACAAACTTTAAAAACATGAACAGATTGGTCAAAGGAAAGCAACATAAATCTTCCCAAAAAGTAAAGTTGGTGAACACAAACAATACTCCATTGAAGCTACTTCATATGGATCTATTTGGACCAACTCATGTTATGAGCATTGGAAAGAAACTGTATTGTTTGGTGATCATTGATGACGTTTTCAAGATTCACATAGGTTTTCTTCTTATTTCATAAAAATGATGCATCTCTAATAATAAAAGACTCTATCACAAAAATTGAAAACCAACTTGACCATAAAGTCAAAACAATAAGAAGTGATAATGGGATTGAGTTCAAAAATGAAGACATGAGTTCATTTAGTGCAACAAATGTTTAATCCTAGATTAAACATTATTGATGAATCAAAAAATGTTCAATTAAAGGAACACTCATTTCCCAAATCTACAAATGGTCCCGACTGGTTCTTTGATATTGACTCATTTACAAAATCTTTTGATCGATTTCACTTGTCTGATGCAGGAAACCAACATTCAGTTGAACTTTCATCAGGTGTAGAAAGAAGAGATGATTGATTCCTCCTACCTCTACTGAGCAAATGTATGAAGATGTTCCACTCCAAGCTGATCCTGTCAGACAACCATCTCAAAATCAAAGTGTTTCAACTAAAGTTGGTCCTAGCTTGTTGCCATCACAATCAGAAGATCTGTCAACTGATATCAGAACTCAAAAGCAAGCTACTTCTCCAGTTGAAAGAGAAAGAACATCTAATAATGGAAGCAATCAAAGTGTTGTTGATGCTGAAGCAGTCACTAAAACAGAATCTGATTATCTTCATAATTCCCCAACAGTACAAGATGAACATGCCTCTCACCATAATTATCTGAATATCTCCAATCTTGATGTAACCGTTGTTGGTGAATCAATTCCAACCACCAGAATACACAAGAATCATCCAGTGGAAAGCATTATTGGTGAACTTAATGAACGGGTGACAAGAAGCAAGTCAAGTATTGCAAACATCTATTTTTTCTCATGCTTTCTGTGTCAAACAATACCCATAAACATCAAAGTGGATCTTCAAAACAATAGCTGGATTGAAGCAATACAGAAAGAATTATTGCAATTCAAGAAGCAAGAAGTATGGCAAGTGGTAGACCTTCCCGAATGACAATACTCAATCAGCACTAGATGGCTGTGCAGAACCAAAACTGATGATAGAGGGATTGCCATCAGAAATAAAGCAAGACTAGTGGCACGGATATACACTCAAGAAGAAGGAATTGATTATGATGAAGTGTTTGCACCCGTTTCCAGATTAGAAGCAATGAGAATCTTTCTTGCATATTCAGCATCAATGAAGTTTACTATTTATCAAATGGATGTGAAGTATGCTTTCTTGTATGAAAAGATTGCCAAAGAAGTCTATGTGATTCAACCACCTGGCTTTGAAGATCCGGAATTCCCTCACAGGGTGTACAAGCTTGACAAAACACTGTATGGTCTTCATCAAGCTCAAAGGAAGTGGTATGAGACTCTATAATCTTTTCTTCTTGAACATAGATATGAAAGAGGAAAGATTGATCAGACTTTCTTTAGAAAGATTAGAGGAAGAGACATGTTTCTAGTCAAGGTTTATGTGTATGATATTATATTTGACTAAACAAACAAGCAACTTTGTAAAGACTTTGAAGACCTTATGCATTCAAAATTTCAAATGAGTGCAACGGGGGGAACTCACTTTCTTTCTAGGGGTGCAAGTCCGACAAACAACAGATGGAATTTTCATCAATCAATCAAAATATTAGGAAACAATGTTGAAGAAATTTCTCTTTGCTCTCTTTCAGTCTATGAGAACTCCTGTGGATACTAAGGTGAAGATTGGACCTAATCCAGAAGGTAAATTAGTGGATCAAACTCACTATCGATCTTTGATCGGTTAACTTATATATCTAACAGCCAGTAGGCCTGACATTTGTTTGGTGTTTGTGTGTGTGTCAGATATCAAGCTCATGCTAAGGAATCTCACGTGAATGCTGTCAAGAAGATATTCAAATATCTTAAGGGCAAACCGGCTCTTCAGTTATGGTATCCAAAGGAAGGAGACTTCAATCTCTATGCCTTCACTAACAGTGATTATGGAGGATGCAACTTCAATAGGAAACCCATTTCTGGCGGTTGTCAAATTCATGGTCCTAGACTGGTCTCCTCGCAGTGGAAGAATCAGACAAACGTATCTATTTCAACGACAAAAGCTGAGTATATTCCAGCATCTGCTTGTTGCTCTCAAGTCCCTGGATTCATAACTAGATGCTTGATTATGGTTTTAACTTCTTGTATACACCAATTCACATTGACAACATTGCAGCTGTTTTCATTACAAATAATCCAGTTCAACACTAAAAAACAAAACACATTGAAATTAGCTATCACTTTTTGAGAGATTGTGCTGAAATGGGGTTAATCAAATTGATTCAAGTTCCCATTAAAAATCAATTAGCTGATTTATTCACTAATGCACTTGAAAAAAGATTCAAGGAACTTCTTCCATTGATTCAAGGACCTGTTTTGGAAATCCCTCATTATGATGCAAAGTCATAGAAATATATCAAGAAGAGAGATCAAAGGAACTTCAACAATGGAGCTCACTCGCCTCTTTTACCTTGGATGCTTAAATAGATCAATCCTCATGTACAAGGTAAAGAACAGGAGGCTCCATCTAATGAGCAAATTCAAGAACCAGCTGGTCATGATTAGCAAACTACTAATGAGCATGTTCAAGCAAGAGATGAAGGACATAGGTCAGTGTCACCCCATGTGGATGTAGGGGGTGATCTTCATACTGAACCTCATGTTCATGACATGGGATTACCATTTGTTCCCTCACCAATACCATCTCCCCAAAGTCACCATTACTATCACCTCACAAATCACCTATACCATATCCTCAAACACAACCTATCTCTTCCACACATATATCTCCAATCCATCATTCACCCATTTTATCTGCCCAACCATCTCCCATTACTATAGAGCCAATTGAGTTTGGTGATTCTACTAACTCCTCAGAGAAATCCAAATCATCATCTGATGAGGAGGATCACCCAAGCCTAATGCATGTTAAGAAAGTCACTTCTGATGCTGTTCCTTTAGAAAGCTATGCAGAATCTGGTGTCAACAAACCAGATGAGAAGGATGAGCTAATTTCTGCACTTCTGCAAAAGGTGGCAAAGATGGGAAGATTACTAAATAGAAGATCAAGCATCATACAAGATAGACTGTTGGACCTTGATGAGAAGGAGACTGAGTTGAAAGAAATTAAAGAATGATATGAAGCAAAAAAGAAAGGAAAGGATAATGAGATTGAAATATTTAGAGCTGCTCTTCAATAATCAAGAGAAGAAATAAGTGGTCATGTGGACACTATGGCCATATAGACAATTGCTATGGAAGAGCAAGAAGATTTGATTGAAGAATAGGCTGATATCATTATCAATTTGCAAATTCAAAATGAAAGCTTAAGCAAAAGACTCTCTGAGCTAGAAATATTGATTGAAATTAAAAGAGATGCTGAAGCAGAAGTAAGAAAAGATAGTTAGAAAGAAACTACTTCTGAGAGTTCATCAACAGAGAGTGATGATGACTGTACTCATACTAAAAGGATGAAACTATCTGAAACTGCAAAGGTAGAAGAAACAAGCAAGACAAAGCAAGAAGAGTCTAGCTTGTCATTGGTTGTTTACTCAGAGAAATCAACAGATGTTCACACTAAAGAGGTTGAATTTAGTGACATGATCAAAGCTCTAGATAGCTTCACAGCTGAAGAGTTTATTATTGATGATGATTGTTGGGACTTCATAGTTGAACAGAGGACTGTTGGTGAACCCATAGTTGTAATTTCTCTGTTAGAACCCTTGAAAGATTAACATTTAGTCTTTTATTGTATATTTTATATTTTGTACTAGTATAGGGACTAGTTTTGTATATTGTTAGTTCCTTAGTTTCTAGTATAAATAGCTTAGACTAGAGTAGAGAAAGAAGTTAGTTGCTGAGTTGCTAAGTAGTTATTGAGAGATTGCGTGCTTGAATTGTTAACTGCTTTCTTACTCTTGTAATTGTCTTAGCTATATCAATAAACTGTGAATTTGTTGATATTGCTTGAATTGATTACGATTGTTTGTGTTTCTCTTGAATTGTCTACATAAATCATTACAGATTGTCTCAATTGATCCTATCAATTGGTATGAGAGCTTTCGGTTGAGTATTTTTGAAGTTCTGTCGAACATAGAAACTTCAAAAATCCACTGAAAATCTGTAATTGATTGACAATTCGAGTGAAATATTGTGAATTAAAGTTGTGTTTCATCATCAGAAACATAATTTGAATCACAAATTGCAGTAAAATTCATCAAATCTGTTGAATTTGTTGTTCGAACGAAGATGAAGTTTTCGAACTGAAAAATCTCAAATTCATTGATTTGTTATTGATATTGAAGAAATTGATGCTAGAAGAATGATTA
>BJCM01205489.1:0-29165 GCA_018326385.1 Flaveria bidentis | reverse complement strand
CCGGCGAGGTTACCGGAAAAACGGGTTAATGGGGCGGGTGGTTTGGGTTTTTATTGAATTTACACAATTAGCCCTCCAATTTTGATTTCTTATCACTTATGCATAAAACTTCTATTTAAAGTTTATAAAATGACATTAAGACCCCCTAAACTTTAATCTAACTTGTTAATTATTCAAGTATTATAATTATTATTATTATTATTACTAGTATTATTATTATCAATATTATTATTATTATTAATATTATAATTGTTAACAATTTTATTATTTAATTAACTTAGAAAATTTAAATTAAACAAGGAATTATACATAAATGGCCCACCAAATTTCATAAATAGCATAAATAAACCTTATAAGGATTAACAAAATTAACTTTTAATTAACAGAAATACAAGATGTTACAGTCCCCGATGTTGTAGTAAACCAAAGTTTAGCCTTTGTGTTATTTGATTCTGGTGCTAGTAAAAGTTTTAATTCTGCTACATCTATGCTAAACTGCCTGTTAGTAGTAGGAGTGTAGATGGGCCCTTTGATGTAGAAACTGCCATAGGAGAGTCTACACGGATTTCTGAGATGGTAGAGGGTTGTCACATAGAACTAGAAGGTCACAATTTTCCTCTTAGACCATTTGTGATGACCTTAGGTGGGTTTGACGTAGTCCTAGGAATGGATTGGTTGGCGGACTACGAGGAGAACAATGTGTGTCGCAAGAAGATGGTTCGATTAACAGCGCCTGATGGGAGTACGGTGACGGTTTATGGTGATCGAGTCACGACTATTCTGAAGGTGATTTTGATGGCGGTGGTGGGAAAGTGCATGAGGAGTGAATGTAGTGCCTACTTGGCCTACATAAATGACGTGAATACACCAACACCAAAACTGACCGATGTACCGGTTGTGTGTGACTTTCCAGACGTGTTTCCCAAAGACTTACCAGGAGTGCAACCTGACCGCGAGATCGAGTTTCAGATTGACATGATACCAGGTGCCCAACCTGTTGCTAAGGCACCGTATTGGTTGGCTCCGACCGAGGTGAAGGAATTGATAGAGAAATTGCAAGAGCTGCTTGACAAAGGGTTCATTAGACCGAGTATCTCACCTTGGGGTGCTCCGGTCTTATGCGTGAAGAAGAAGGATGGTAGTAAGAAGATGTGTATTGACTACCGAGGGCTGAACAAGTTGACAGTGAAGAATCGGTACCCCTTACCGAGAATTGATGATCTGTTTGATCAGCTCCAAGGCGCCAAATTAGTTCTCAAGGATAGATCATCGAGCAGGCTACCATTAGATGAAGGTTAAGGAGCAAGATATTCCTAAAACAGCTTTTCACAAGCGTTAGGAACTACGAGTTTCTTGTTATGTCTTTTGGTTTGACCAACGTGCCAGCTGCTTCTATGGACGTGATGAATCGAGTGTGTCAACCGATGTTGGATAAAACAGTGATTTTGTTTATCGATGACATCTTGATTTATTCTGGAGTGAGGATGAGCATGTCGGTCACATTCGAGAGGTGTTTAAGACGTTGAGAAGTGAGAGGTTGTATGATAAAATCTCCAAGTGCGCATTCTCGTTACACGAGGTTCAGGTTTTGGGTCAAGTAGTGAATCCCGGTGGGATTATGGTGGACCTGGCAAAGGTGGAAGGAAAGATTTGGTGGTTTATTCAAATGCTTCCTACTCAGGGATAGGATGTGTGTTGATGTAGAGAGGAAAGGTTATAGCCTATGCATCCCGACAGTTGAAAGTTTGCGAGGTCAATTATCCCACTCCCGACTTGGAGCCAGCAGTCATGGTTTTTGCGTTAAAGATATGGAGGCACTATCTATACGGGATGAAGTGCACCATATTCAGCCGAGACACATAGGACCTTTTTGAATTATTGCTCTAGTAGGAGAGGTGGCTTATAGATTGGAATTACCTGATGAGTTAAGTGGGATTCATCCGACATTCCATGAATCTCATCTGAGAAAGTGCTTAGCAGACGAGGGTATGATTGTACCACTGGAAGATATCGAGGTAGATGAACGACTCAATTATGTGGAGCAACCAGTGGCGATCATTGATCGTAAAGAGAAGAGGTTGAGGAATAAAGTGGTTCCTCTTGTGGGTGTACAATGGAAGTACGGGAAGGGATCTAAGTCTACGTGGGAGACTGAAGAAGAGATGAGGCAGCGTTACCCACAATTGTTTGAGGAATAACAGGTTTCGAGGATGAAACCTATATAAGAGGATGGACTTGTAACACCCGTTTATTCCTTTAAAGTTAGTAAAAAAAGAATTAAGTGAAGAAAAAGAAACAAAAGATATTTTACCCAAGTTAAAGGATAAAAAGTGTCAAAAAGGACCAAAGGTTTGAAAAAGTGGGTGTAAAAGGTGATGGCTGCCCATCACTCTCTCTACACCCACAAAATTTGGATATTTTTAGAGAGAGAAAGAAAGAGAATAGAAAATCTCGGGTATTTTGAAGAATAGGAGCAGAAGGTCGAATTCAAGGTAAGAATTCACGTGTTTATGGTGTTCTTAACTGGTTTCATCCTCAGTTGTATGCTCATGTGTGTTGTGTGTGTTTGGTTGTTTGTTTTAGTGGGTTTCTAGGTGAGAACTTGTAGCAATCGGGCTTTGAAGGAAGTCTTACTCGAAGAGGCTGCTATGGTGAGTTCTAGAACCCTTCTTTTACATGTTTTAACTGATTTTGGGGCTGTAAATGCATGTATGAACTTTTTATAAAACTAGGGTTTCATACCCGTATGTATCTCGTGTGTATGTTGCGGGTATGGTGTTATTTTGGACTATGTTCATTCTTGATGATGTTATGGTTGTGTTTTTAAGGCTTAGAATGCATGATTTAAGCTTAGAACATGATAGATGGTGTTTGGGGACCGAATTATGATGATAAGTGTGCCCTAGGCTGCTCATGCACCCAAACAGTAGTTCATACGCCTAAGTTTAGAAAAACTGCTTAAGTGTTCCAAATGCAGATGAGCAATGAACAAATATGGATGAAAAAAGTTAATGTGGATGAGTAAGTTCATGAGAATGAACATATGCGGATGAACAAAGATATTACGGATGAGTAAGTTCATGTGAATGAACAAATGCGGATGAGTAAGTTCATTCGAATGAAAAAATGCGGATGAACAAAGTTAATACGGATGAGTAAATTCATGCAAATGAACAAATGTGGATGAGTAAGTTCATGCGAATGAACAAATGTGGATGAACAAAGTTAATGCGGATGAGTAAGTTCATGCGAATGAACAAATACGGATGAGTAAGTTCATGCGAATGAACAAATGCGGATGAACAAAGTTAATGCGGATGAGTAAGTTAATGCGAATGAGTAAGTTCATGCGAATGAACAAATGCGGATGAGTAAGTTTATGCGAATGAACAAATGCGGATGAACAAAGTTAATACGGATGAGTAAGTTCATGCGAATGAAAAAATGCGGAGGAGTAAGTTCATGCAAATGAACAAATGCGGATGAAAAAAGTTAATGCGGACGAGTAAGTTCATGCGAATGAAAAAATGCGGACGAACAAAGTTAATGTGGATGAGTAAGTTCATGCGAATAAACAAATGCGGATGATTAAGTTCATGCGAATGAACAAATGCGATGCGGATAAGTAAGTTCATGGGAATGAACAAATGCGGATGAGTAAGTTCATGCGAATGAACAAATGTGGTTGATTAAAGTTAATGCGGATGATTAAGTTCATGCCAATGAACAAATACAGATGGTAAATTCATGCGAATGAACAAATGCGAACGAGAATGAGCAAATGCGGATGAGCAAAAAGAAATGCGGATGAACAAAGAGGAAATACGGATGAACACACAGAATATTTTCTGACTTTTTGGGGAAAAAGTGTTAAGTAGGCCTTGGCTTGGGAGGTTTCCGGGGGCTATGTAAGTTGACTTTTTGAGGTCATAGATGATGTGATGGGCATTGTATGGTGATGTATGATGTATGGTTGATGCTTATTGCATGATGATATGTATGATGTATGTTATGTATGTATGATGATGCCTTGTATGGTGATGTTTTGTGTGATTATGTTTATGTTCCTGTTATGTATGTTTATCTTTCTTGTGGCTTTACGTGTTATAGTTGTGAAAGAAATAATAAAGTATTAAGTAACATAAAGTGAAAGATAATGAAAGAGGAACATAATGATAGAATGCATGCATTAATGAAAGAGAAAGTATAGAAAGGCTTGCAAGCAAAATGTATAGAGGTGCACGGCTATAAAATGCCGTAAGCTCAACTGCATATGGTTTAGCTAACCCTTAAGGATACACGCAGGGGTTCTAGTCTTTGTGACTGACCAACAGTGTGGTACATGGTTTATAGTGATTACTCACCTCAGTTCTAATGCCAGGCTATGTGCGGTGTGGAAGTCATTTATGATCTTTGGCACAGTACCCGAGTTATGCATAATGTTGGGGGTGTAGTATACAGTGGTTTATAGTGATTACTCACCTCGGTGCTGGTGCCAGGCTATGTGCGGTGTGGAAGTCATTTATGATCTTCAGCCCAGTACTCGAGTTATGCATAATGTAGGGGGTGTAGTATACAGTGGTTTATAGTGATTACTCACCTCGGTGCTGATGCCAGGCTATGTGCGGTGTGGAAGTCATTTATGATCTTCGGCCCAGTACCCGAGTTATGCATAATGTTGAGGGTGTAGTATACATTTGGGATCTTTGTCATTTATCCTGGTGCTAGTGCCAGGCTATATGCAGTGTGGAAGTCAATTATGAACTTCGGCCATGTACACCATTTGTTTGGGGCATAGCTGATGACACTGATCCAGATAGTGATAAAAATGTGATAAAGAAGGAAAGAGTTAAAGAAAGTATGTGGTGAATAGTAGAGGAAAATAATAATGATATTATCTATGTGTGTGTATAATGCATGATCACTTACGAAAGTAAAGAACGGTTTTAAATGAAAGTAAAGTATGTTTTATTTTAAAACTAGAACTCACTCAGCAACGTTGACTTTTATGTATTTTTCCAGTTGGCAGGTAAAAGTTGCTAAGGATGACACAAGGCGGCTACTCAGCTCTTTTGGATGGCATCCATATTTGTAATGCTTTTGTGTTGAAATGCAACATGTATTTTGTAATTTGATAACAATGTATTATTTTTCAAAAGCATCTTTAATGAAAATGTTGTTTTTAATGTTTCCGCTGCCACGTTTATTTCAAGTTAAAGTAATTATATGTTTTATGAGCGATGATTGGCCAGCTGTAAGCGTCCCAGGAACGGGGCCTTACATTAGTTGAAAGTATAACCCCGACCTCAAGATGTTTATGATCAAGAGGAGAGGGGGAGAAATTACATATATGCATAAGAGGAAGGCATTCAAGACCTTGCCAAAATAGGACTTAAGAAGGTTAGTGATGCTGCTATTACTTGATGTTGATCTCACTGAGAGAGCTATGTTGCTGGAGTAGGAAATCAAGAATGGAATAAATGATAATTTTGAGTCATTCGTCTTTATGAAGGCTGAACGAAGAAGGTCAAAGAAGGATAAAGACTGGGAGAAGGTATAAGGAATATCGTGCTGAGGGTGAAACCCCCAAGAACTATGAACATGGTTAGACTGTCAGATCCCCTCCCCCAACGACTACAAAGTTTTGAGAAATGATTCTACGACAACAATGCCGGGGAAGCAGTGATCAGGGTGAAGAATGGGATTGAGTATTGATTGTTTGACCCCATGGAGTTGTTTACCCTTTGTGATGAAGACCTGCTGGTACTTTGTGAGAATCACATTAAAGCAGGGGTAGGAGAGGAGACTAGAAATAAAGCTAGTTTGTTTATGAATGTGGCTAACAAGGTGAGGGGAGTGAGAGCTAAGGTGAAGGAGTTGGCTGAGAAAATGAGAGCACATGATGATCTAAATATCGATATGCAAGATCTGACAAAGAATTTTTCTGAAGCTAGTGCACGTGCTGAAGAAGCTTATATAGCAGGAGCTGACCAAGGAGAATTAGTGGCTAAAGCTTCTAAGGATGAGTCTGCAGCAACTGCAAAAGATTTATCAAAGGCAGCTGGAGAGACCGGAGCGGATCAGACAAATCAAGATTGATGAATATGGTGAGGTCCAACCTAGAGGGAGTACTGAAGATCATGTATAGGTTGGACTTACCTTAGATTAAGATTATGCTTATATTCTATTGTAATAGGTTAAATGTTAGTTTACTTTTGTATGTTGCTTATTTTGTGTAGTTTTGCTGCCCCAACGAAACTATGAGCGAAACTACAGTTTCACTCATAGTCAGTTGATTAGTCCACCTAGCGAAACTGTTAATCTCTGTCAGGCGAAACTATAGTTCAGCAGCATAGTTTCGCTGACAACGAAACTATCAGCGAAACTATCAGCGAAACTATGACTTCTATAAATAGTTTTAATCTTGCTCATTGTTGGACATCCTTGCAAAACCCTAATCGAATATTATTGTTGCAAGAGGCTATTGTAAGTTGGTTATTTACTAAAATATATTGAGCTTTGTTACCTTTGTTTGTATTGGATTCTTATTGCTTATATTTGAATACATTGTGGTTGTTCTTATTCATCTTCATCTTTGTTGTTTGTTATTGCTTCTAATATTGAACGATTCAACATATCATTTGTATTAAATTCGATCAAATGGACCAACAACCCTTGACATAATTAACTCAAAATGATAAGCCCTACGTTTGGGGAGAAAAACAAAAAGTTGCATTTGAACTCCTAAAAAGTAAGTTATCTAGTGCTCCTATCTTAGCATTATCTGAAGGAATAGACGATTTTGTAGTATAATGTGACGCGTCACATTAGGGATTTGGATGTGTTTTGATGCAACGAAATAAGGTAATTCCTTATGCATCCAGACAACTTTAAGAAGGTGAAAAGAATTATATTACTCATGATTTAGAATTATGAACAATAGTCTTTGCATTTAAAATTTGGAGACATTACCAATATGGGACTAAGTGCACAATATATATAGATCATAAAGCCCTACAACACATATTTGATTAGAAGATATTGAATATGAGGCAAAGAAGATGGGTAGAACTATTAAGTGACTATGATTATGAGACCAAATGTCACCCAAGAAAGGCAAATATAGTAGTTGATGCCTTAAGTATAAAAGAGAGAACTAAGCCATTACGAGTTTGTTCCATAAGAATGTAATTACACTTGGATTTATTGAATCAAATTCAGGAAGCCCAGCAAAAAGATAATTTAAGAATAATAGGACAAATAAAAGATTTGGAGGTAATGCCAGATGGAATCTTAAAATTTAAAGGAAGAATTTGGGTTCCTCATAATGTTATGCTTAGAAAGACTATCCTACAGGAAGCACATAAGTCCAGATATTCAGTACACCCGGGAAATAATAAGATGTACAAAGATTTAAGAAACCAATAATGGTGGCCAGGCATGAAGAAATCAGTCGGAGAATTTGTAGAAAAGTGTGACATCTTTTCAAGAGTAAAAGATGAATATCAAAAACCCTTAGGATATTTGCAACAACTAGGAAATCCCAGAATGGAATTGGGACCAAATTACCATCTATTTTGTAACCAAATTACGAAGAACCTCAAGTGGGTATGACATAATTTTGCCAATAGTTGATAGATTAACCAAGTCAGCTCATTTCTTGCCAAACAGAGAAAAATATAAGATGGAAAAGTTAACAAGAATTTACGTGAAAGAAAAAGTGTCCAGACATGAAATACCCATTTCAATTATATCCGACATAGATAGTAGATTTTCATCAAGATTTTGGCAGACTTTACACAAAGCATTAGGAACTCTAATAAACATGAGTACAACATATCACCCACAAACAGATGGACAAAGTGAGAAAACCATCCAGACATTGGAGAATATGTTACGAACTTATGTATTAGATTTTGGTGGTAATTGGGATATACATTTACCCTTAATAGAATTTTCTAATAATAATAGTTATCATACCAGTATTGGAGTAGCTCCATTTGAAGCTTTATACGGAAGAAAGTGTAGGTCGCCTTTGTGTTGGAATGAAATACGAGATAGACAACTCACAAGCCCCAAACTTATACAGGAAACATTTCATAAGATCTCTGAAATTAAAAAGAAATTGAGAGCGGCCTGTGAGCGACAAGATTGCTATACTGATAAAAGAAGAAAGCTACTAGAATTTCAAATTGGGGATAAAGTATATCTAAAAGTATTACCCTCAAAAGGAATCATCTTATCTGGTTAAAGAAGTAAGTTAAACCCTAGATATGTTGGCCTATTTGAAATCCTTAATAGGATTGGTCCTGTAGCATATAAATTAGATTTACCTTAAGAATTAAGTGAAGTACATATCACTTTTCATGTATCTAACTTAAAGAAATATCTAATAGATGAGACATTAAAAGTACCGATCCAAGAAGTCAAAATAGATAAGAAACTTCATTTCGTGGAAGAACCAATAACCATTATAAACGAAGAAGTTCAAAGATTGAGGAGGAGTAGAATTCCAATAGTAAAGGTTTAGTGGGATTCAAAAAGAGGACCAAAGTATACATGGGAAAGGGAAGACGAAATCAAGAAGAGATATCCACACTTATTTGAGAAGTAATTAACAAGATAAGTACTTCACAACCTTAGGAATTACTCATCAATGAATTTTAGGACGAAATTCTTTATACGGAGGAGAATGTGACGACCCTAAAAATCAAGGTTAGGTAGTTTAATACTTTCTATTAATTACTATTACATGTTTTTTTCATTTAGAATATGATTGAGGTAATTTCCTTTGACTATATGGATCCTTAAGTGTGTATTTGTGCATGCATGCATGCCTGTTTACGTATGTATATATATATAAATTTTATGATTACCTTCTTAGCATAATATGATTAGTTACCTTTATATCCAATGTATTAATTATACATAATATAGTAAGAACTTAAACTAAATCAAACTTAACCAAACATCACCAAATAAGATTATATCAAGAAACCTTTTAACAAAAGTAAAGTTAACCAAAACTTAAGTCACATAAACACCCACTTAAACAATCACCCTCGGTTCAAAGGCACCCGATTAACCACTAAGCTAAGCCATTAACTCCCTAAACCCACCCTTAATCGGCTATACACTAAGCAACCCTCATGAACCGCCACCTAGAAACACCCATACACTAAGATTTTCTCCGAGATTGCCACTTCTCACCCTAGATCGACTAATAGCAACACCCATACATTAAGGTTTAATGATGGTAACTCCACCATTTTAATGTTTTCGGCCGATGGATTCCACACACAACCACAACCGAACTTGGTTCCCTTTCTCTCTTGGTTTTTCATACAAACTAACATCATCCCTCGGCTCCTCATCCACCTCCAACGAGCACCCTCACCGTGAACCACCATAAACTATCACAATCCAATCATCAATCGGCCCCAATACTATCAACACTTCCTTCTCTCGGTTTTCAAGTCACCAACCATCTCATCATCATCTTCTCATCAAGACCTATTCCAATTCAAAAACTTGGGAATCAAGCACCAAGAAGACCACCTTAACCAAACCATCAATCCCTTAGTCACTCTTTCAACCAAAAGGTTAGATTCTTAACAATATCTAAAGGCTGCAGGATCGATGTTTATCACTTAACATAATGTTTTTCTCTCAAACTCACCTAAAACAACACTCGGGTAAGGATAGAATCAGTAAGAGTTGATCACAATATAGAAAGTAATAAAGAACACAGGAAGTAATTTTCAATGTACTTTTATATATTGCTTCTCAACTCAATAATACAAGACTCTTACAAGCAGTATGGAATGAGTTACAAAGAGAACCTATATATAATACTACCTATAGCCGGATATACTTTGATAACAGCTGGGATCATTTATCTAAAGCCTATACTACAAGACTATAGTTTAAGGTATCTCAGATAAAGTCTTATCTGAGATATGATAGTCAGGACATGTCCCTGACTTACCTTTTGTCACCAACTAAAGTTGGTAACATGTACTATCATAAAAAGGTGAACAGTGGAATAAAGTATGGTCAACTACATGGCTCTTTAAGAAGAAGCCATGTAGTATCAGAGGTCTAAAATGGAGTGTCAGAGACCATACTTGTGTCCACTGGTTCATAACAGTGTCTTCCGAAGGTTAAATGGCTTCGGAAGAGTAAGTACTTCCGAAGCCACTTATACTTCGGAAGAGGCTGCTTCTTCCAAGACTTGCAGACTTCTTTTTTTCATCATACTTCGGAAGTGGTCTTCAGGTTATTCTTCTAAGACTTGAACTTCGGAAGTATGCACTTGTCTTCGGAAGTAGAGTTCTGTCTTCGGAAGTCTGTCTTTCACTTTGTCTTCGGAAGAACTCTACAACCTTCGGAAGTTCCATGCTAAGCTTCGAAAGCCTTTGTATGCAGCACCAAAATTATCTAAGTGACTTAGTTTTGGTTGCATTAGCCATCTTCTTGATCCAGTAGGTCCATATGTGTTTAAAACAAACACATATGATCTAAATCATTGAAAACAAATCATCAAGAATAATACTGAAAACCACATAACCTCTGATTTTCTATTAAAACAAGTAGTATAGAGATTAAAAAATAAGAAAACTCTTTATAAAAAAAGGTTTTAACACAAAGATTACGGTGCTGCTTATTTTTTTGGCCAAAGCTCTTCCCCACCTCTTCATCTGCGTGCAAGCAGATGCGGGAAGAGCTTTTGAGTGTGCAAACTATTTGATTTTTGGAAGACGTTTCATTAAAAACCATCTTCCTAACATCTACATGGAGAAGATGTGGACTTACCTCTTTTTAGGTCTTCTAACCTCTTCCCCACCATGAAATCCATCTTCATCTTCCCCATATTACCTCTCCTCTCACCACCGCCCCCCCCCCTTAACCGTCGGTGAGCCGCCACTGCCCTCCCCTAACTGCCGTCGTGCCTTCTCTCCCTTTGTTTCCCTCCCCTTCCACTACCCCCCCTCCACTGCCCTCCCCCTTCGTGACCATCCATGCACCCGCCCGCCCTCTGCCGCTGCCCTCCCCCTGCCGGGCCCTTCCTCCCCCCTGCCCCCTGCGATCGCCGTCAGGTGGTGGTTGAAGAAAAGAGAACCACGACACGAGGTAACCACACAATCCCTTTTACATGTTTCCCCTAAAAATCTTTTATCAATCAGCAACCTACTAACGAGTTCATGTTAAATTGGTTTCTCAGTTGGCGGTGGTGGTAATGGTGGTGGAAGAGGGCGGTACTCTTCTGGATGAGGTGGTGGCTTCAGGGGTCGTGGTGGTTACTTTGGAGGCCAAAGTTTTGGCGGTAATCCAGCCTCTAATCAACATTTTGACCATGAATTTAGACCTATTGTTTTCTTTATTTTTCGTGAATTATTCGTATATATTCTAATTGCACACCTTTTATAGACCATTGGTGTTTGGTTTGGATCTTTATACCATCCTTTTGCTGAAAGTAGCTATCTTACCGAATGTTTGGATTTGCAATCATCAAATTTCGAGTGTTTGGACTGAAGTGTAAAATATTTGAAAGTAGCTATCTTACACATTTAAATCCGTTGGTTATGAAATTGTTTTAACACTCTGCAGATGTTAAAAACATACAGTCTTTTTCTTGCAGACTGCAGACATTTGGTCCACCTTTTCTGTTGGAGATGTCTGCAGATGTGGTCCGTAGACTGCAGACGTTTTCCTACAGAAAAAACAAACAGCACCTAACTGTTAACATGTACGATCTCAGTCTGATGGTGGATGCTCATTTCCATCACTATTGAAGATGTAGCAGTTAATTAGCACATTTGTAATAGGGTTATATTAAATTTTGAACACTAACTATGAGGTAACCCGAACTGATATTATGGAATATGTTAATGTGTTATGTTTATATGTGCATTGAAATTTTTTTATTACTTTATAGTCAATGCATTCTGAGCGAACTAATCACACCCAAGCATTTCACGCTTCCATCGGGATGTAATAGATAATTTCGTATTTGATGGATTGAGATCAATCTACTTGTAATTTCATAGATTTACATCGCTTTTCTATGGCTTTTATACCTATTTTCCCAATAGGCTCCTTGGTAGACAACTAAGCTAGTATTGATAGTCCGCTCTGTAAAAAACATATTCACATCTTACCAAAGAATATTCATCGCAAATAATTATGCTCAACCATGGCATCCGCGACCATCTTGCTGATCGCTGCCACTTATTTTGGCATCCTACTATGAGCTTACTTCTCCTCACCTTGGATTATTCCCTATAGCGGATCGTTATGGCCAACCTATAGAACCCATAGCGATTCACTATGGTCTAATTTTCTCAAACCCATAAATATTTCCATTATGACAATTCCATTCATGATTCCATCATGTTCATCACATGGTAACCTACCCATTAGGCCGAGGGGTCACATAATGAATCTTATTTTGTTAGTTACTAGAAAATACATAAGGTTCGAGTATCACTTAGAGCAAAATGATATAGGTTGAAACAATGTTTAGTTGTAGGTATCCTAATAAGGGGGTTGAGAATATGGTTCCGATTGGGAAACGAATAGCTAAGTTCCAAAAATAACACATATCTTTCGAAGTAGATTTGTGCATTTGTTGTTAAAAACATTACTAGAAAATACCAAACATATAATAAGTGAGTTAAATCTTACTCAAAATAATTGATTAAATATGTGAATACATGTATTCATTGCATTCATTCTCTGATTTATTTTCCCCATCTAAATTATTTATTTCTTTTAAGAAAGTCAAAAACTAATTTCTAAATACTTATCTCTTTTGTCTCTCTTGTATTATAAATCCAAGTCCTTAAATTAATAATTTTTAAAAGATATTTTTCATTTAATAAAAATTAATTATTTTGATTTTAACAAAAAACTTTTTCAAAACAAAATTTTTTAAACTATGAGTTTTATTCTAAAACACATAACTTTTTTAAATTATAAATTATCTTAATATCTATCTTTCAAAAGGTAAAAGTTTTATATAAGACCATATTTACAAAATAAAATTTTAAAACGTTAACTTAAAACCTGTACTTTTTAATCAACAAGATATTGATAAAAAATAAAAAGTTTAGAACAATAACTTTATATAATGAATTTTGTAAAAATAATAAACAGTTTTTATGAACTAATCAAAATAATGACTTATATGTAATTTTAATCACATCTTCTATTAAAAAAATATTTTATAGTTTTTAACTCTTAGTTAATATATATTTAGTATTTTTCTGATTCATTTGTATAGTAATATAAATAACTTCTTACACGAAAGGACCAAATATTTTTATTAGAAAAGGAATGATAAAAAAGTTAAAAGATAAAAAAGTATTTGGAAGCAAGAAAAAAAAGGAAAAGTATCATGTGATTCAAATAATAATAATAAAATAATTATTAGTATATAAAAATACAAATGTTCATATGACTTCTACTTTGAATACATAGGTTTTAAAGTCTTCAGTGCGCCCCTCTAGTTTTTTTTGAATTTCTATTAGACCGTTTGCTCTCTCTCCTCTTCCCCCAATCTTCTTCTTCTTCTTCTTCATCTTCTCTCTCTCTCTCTCTCTCTCTCTCTCTCTCTCTCTTCCTTGTCATCGTGTGTCTGATCGCAGATCTATCAAGGGCTTCGCGTATTCTCTTCTTCTAATCTCATGGTCGCATCTTCCAAAGCCCTTGTGAGTTCTTACTTCCTCTTGCATCTTTTAGGGTTCAAACCATCAAATTTTCTTCATTCAATCTGATAATTTCTATCTGAAGACAAAAGAATCGATGTAATCAGGCTAATTTGTGCTGTTTACCGTTGGTAGTTTGAAATTTTGGGGCTTATGCTTTTGGTGATTATTAGGTTTTATTCTTCGGACTGATATGGTTACAATCAATCGGATTTGGATCCATATGCAGAAAAGTTAGTAGGATATAATTAGTTGGGTAAAAAGGCTAATTTTAGTTTTTCGGTTTTAATTTGTTTGTCATTTAACGTATTAGTTGTTGGTTTTGTTACTCTTTGTGCAATTTATGTTTCTTATAAGCTCATTAGGGTTTTGTTTTTTGATGTATCCTACCAGAAGAATCTGGTGTGCAAGTAGGTCTTTTTCCCTAATTCCTGAGAAGTGATCACATCTCTGGATATGTGATAGTGAGATCAGCTATGGAGATGATGGGTTGCTCCTCCAATGGTCTCAGCAAAGGACTGGAGAAAGTGCGATCTCTAAATGGGTATGCCAGATGGGAAATTTATGTGTACACTAAAGCACAGCCGTGATTACTTATTTGTATATGTATGGTATTAGATTGAAAAAAAGTTCTACTGTTTATAGGAGGACAAGTGGGCCTACAAGACGCTCGACAAAGGGGCAGTGGTCTGCAGAAGAGGCATGTATTATCTTTATGTTGTTACAGACCTTGCAACACAATTTCACTTTCTGTACCTCTTCCTGTGTGCTGTATTGAGTTCCCATTTATATTATTATATGTGTTTGAAGGGCATTTTACAAATTGCTGGAATGTTTCCTCACTTGTAGGATGAAATATTATGTAAAGCTGTTCAGCAGTTCAATGGCAAGAACTGGAAAAAAATAGGTATCTTTTCTTCAGTTATGCTAATGGTTACACTCATCTTAACTTAGGATATAAAGATAACTGGTGTTTATAATTCAATATTTCAATATCTGTGTGGTATGCATATCTATATATATATTGTTTGCCAACTTGAGTATCACTAAGCCTATTATTCCTAATATTGCTTTATATTCCTGTAAATGTCTGTCTATTGGAACTTGATATCTTTATCAGTGTAAGCACAACTTCATGTGTGCTAAGCTCATTTAATTGACTTGAAGACTACTAGCATTTCAGATGTTTTTCATAAGGTTATATGGTGCAAGTTAATTCAAATTAACAATATAGCTGAAGGTTGTGTAACTTTTGCTTGATGAATACTTTATTATGCCATGCAGATTTCTTCATATGTGTAGTGCTTTTGTCTTAATCTCTAACTTGTCAATGATTGATGAATACCATCTATTATTAGAGAATTCATTTTTTTTAAATCCTAACATAATGACATATTCAGCTGAGTGTTTCAAGGATCGAACTGATGTTCAGTGCTTGCATCGGTGGCAGAAAGTTTTGAACCCAGAGCTTGTTAAAGGTCCATGGTCAAAAGAGGTTAGTTGTATATTTTTGTTCATTTTCCAACAATGATGACAGTTAACAATTTCCATAACACACATACTCAGGAAGATGAAGTGATAATTCGCCTAGTAGAGCAATACGGAGCCAAAAAATGGTCCACAATTGCTCAACACCTACCCGGCCGCATTGGCAAGCAGTGTCGGGAGAGGTAAGATCTGTTTCATCTTATGCTTGTAACATTCTGTTCCTTTTTTTCAATTTTTTTGTATATGGACAATCCAGCTGTATTGTTAGTTTTTGTTGTTTGCAATTGAAGAACCTATTGTTGTTACACCCTTTGGATATGCAGGACTGAGGTCTTCGTACTTCTTATAATCTATTATAGTTTCACCCTTGTTAACTGGCATATTCAGTTTCTAGATCTGAAGTTTTTGTTCAAATCTCAGTGTTAGTTTTATGAACAGAAAACATTCTAAACATGTCTATTTAGGTGGCATAATCATCTGAATCCTAACATTAACAAGGAGGCCTGGAGTCAGGAAGAGGAAATAGCATTGATTCATGCTCATCAAATTTATGGGAATAAGTGGGCAGAGTTGACAAAATTCTTGCCTGGCCGGTATGCTTATATAAATGTTGAAAAACACAGATTTGTATTATTACTGCTACTATTTGTCCACTAATTTCAGTAAGCTTAGTAGTTTGTGATGCTTTGATTCTCAGATCGGACAATGCTATTAAGAACCATTGGAACAGTTCAGTTAAGAAGAAAGTTGATTCATACATTGCATCTGGCTTGGTTGCTGCTGCACAGCCTCAAGGTGTCATTACCCAAATGAATCAATCGACTGCTTCTACTTCATCATGGGTTTGTAGTGGAGATGATGATAGTATCCCCAATCCCAAAGAGGATATATCTGAATGCAGTCAAGGTTCAGTTTTTGGAACAAATGCAATAGTTGCATATCAAAATGAAAATCAACCACCTGAAAATTCTTCTTTCTCACATAATAATAATAATAATGACTGGGATAAAGATTGGCAACACGACTTACAAAATCTTCCTTCTTTAGACATGAGTGAGGAATCAGAATTCATTAATTGTATAGATGTTGATCCAACAATCCCAAATTGTGTCATCAATCTTGATGCTTCTACTTCCAAGCCCCCACCTGATAACGAATTTGAAAATTTGTGCAAGTGTCCAAATAGCAGCAACCAATTTGATGGGTCTTCAGAACTAGTTTATGATTCATCAACCAATGTTCAAGTTCCTAATGATGCTACCTCAAACTCACAATCATATTATTCAGACTTACTGCAAACTTCATGTTATCCGAGTGAAACCCCCCATCAGTTAAATATTGATAAGCAACAACTCCTCCCCCACAATGTTAACGAGGTGATAGTACCTATTACTGCTGCTGCTGCTGCTACAACAGATGCTTTTAATACTTTAGCAGAACCACAGGTAAATGATGATCATAATCCATCATCAGTTGATGAAACAAGAGGAGTTCTATCTTATGAGCCTCCTCGTTTCCCAAGTTTGGACATCCCATTCTTTAGTTGTGATCTAGTACAATATGGCGGAAGTGAATGTGATAGGGAGCGTGATGAATATAGTCCTCTTGGTATTAGAAAGTTGATGATGATGTCATCTTTTAGCCCATACAGATTATGGGACTCACCTTCACGAGCCGACAGCCCAGAAGCTGTGCTGAAAACTGCTGCCAAGACTTTCACATGCACCCCATCTATATTAAAGAAGAGAAATCGTGATTTATGTTCACCCATGTCTGATAAAATATGTGAAAAGAAGCTAGAACATGCCTCCTCTTTCTCCAACTTGGCCAAAGACGTATCTCGGTTAGAGGTTATGTTCGATGAAAGTTATTTTAATATTAAACAAGACTCACCATTATTAAGTAACAAACAAGATTCTGGACCTTTTCTTCAAGATAAAGAAAATATGGCTCCTGCTCCTGCTCCTTCTCAAGTGACAGAAAAAGGTGTAAAACTGAAAGTGAGTGCAAAACTGAACTCGAATTAATTAGTTTATCTTCTTTTTATCATTGTTATGGTCATTTTGTGGAATATCAATATTACTCTTTTTAGGTGGTACAGTCATCTGGAGTTCTTACAGAACGGAACTTAGAAGACCGGTCAATCTTTTCACCTGATAAATTTACCACCAAATCAGATACACCCAATTCTGGATGTAAGAAGAGCTCTCAGGTTCAAGTCACTGCCATGGCATCATCATCATCTTGTGATAATCCAAGTGAATCCCTTGCAATAACCGGGGGCAAGGATGGGGATTGCCTTGTTCAGTCGATGCAATCTTCTGCTCCTTTATCACAAATTACTGTTGAAAATTCGGCAGTTGACTGCACAGTTGAAACCTTTGGGATGTAAGAAGATCTCTTGAATCATTCTTCAGTTTTGGTGCAATTTCTTTTGCTAATATACATATATTTCATGTTTGTTTTGGCATGTTAGGTTTGGCGACACACCCTTCAAAAGAAGTTTGGAATCTCCCTCTGCTTGGAAATCCCCTTGGTTTTCTTTTGTGCCTGGTCCAAGGGTTGATACGGATATAACCATCGAGGTAAGGCTGCTCTTTGTACGTTTGATTATATATATGCCATTTAATTGATATGTGGAGGTGGTTGCAGGACATTGGTTACTTTGTGAGTCCAAGAGAAAGAAGCTGTGATGCTCTGGGGTTAATGAAACAGTTAAGTGAGCATACTGCTACTGCTTATGCCACTGCCCAGGAGGTGTTGGGAGATGAAACTCCTGACTCCATATTAAACAAGAGATATGGGCAAGCAAATCTGTTGGTAAGTTTGGGTGATATGCATTAGGCTGCTTATAAATAGCCTTTGTAGATGAATGGCATATGGTTTTTGATCTCATATTCTTCCATTTGATTGGTTGACAAATTGACCTGAAGTGTTATGGTGTATTGCTTGCAGACGGAGAGACGAGTGCTAGATTTCAGCGACTGTGGGACACCTGGCAGAGGAGCAGAAAATTGAAAGTCCGTCATCTGTCACAATATCCAAGAGTTTATACTTATTAATATACATGTGTAGGTTCCTCCTGAGTACATGTTTATGTAGCCTCACCATTTATTGTTTGTTTGTGGGTCACCTTTACTTCACTTTAATCAAATCATTCTTGTTGTAGCATGCCTCACCACTAGTCTACAAACGCTCCTTTGAGTCTGAAGCCTGGCCTAAAAGAAAGCCAGCGTTTTCCTTTCATGGAATAATTCATAATGCTTGTATCTATATAATTTAAGTAATTATATTAAAACGTCTGTCAGACTTCGCTAAAATAACTCACTATTAAAAAAAATATTCTTTACTTTAGGTCCATGGTCTATACTCTTAACTGGTAGGTGAAACCTATGCACTATAGTGAGGGTGTCTTTATTTGTATGGTTTGGATTTGACAACTTATACAATACTGTTCACCCCGTAAAAAATTCATGTCAAAATGTTGGATGAATATAAGAATGTTGTAGTGGGGAATCCACAAAATTATAAAATATCATATTTTAAAGGTTGTAGGTGAAAAAAAACTTTGTTAAAATTATAAACTTGAAGTAGTTTTGACAATTTAAATGTTTGTATCATACACAAATTAATTTTGAATAAAATTTATAGCAAAATAGATAAAATAACCCGTTATATCAATATATTTGAAGTTACATAAGAAATTTATAAAAAACCTAACATTCCAATAGTATAAGTTAGAAAAGAGATAAAAATAGCAAAATAGATAAAAAAAACCTAACATTACTATAAAAATTTATAAAAGAAAAATAAAAATGAAATTTTGTCAAGAATAAGTTAAAAAAAATATTAAAATTAAAAAACCTAACATTCCAATAGTATCACATAGTATTTGGATAAAATGAGTTTTTTAACCGCACCATGCAGCGGACTTTTAATTCCTAACTAAGATTTAAGTGAAACATAGCCCACATGTGACGACGTCATCACATATAGTGACATTTGTGAACCTGTTTACATGCATTACAACGTTGACATCTTGTATTGGAGCATACGTAGAAAGAAAACAATATATGTCACACGCATTGTGGTTTGATATTTAAAAAAAAAGGTAATTTAAACATAAAAATACAAGTCAACGTAAAAAAAAATAACAAAGAAAACCGGATGTAGTGTGCATGTTGTAGCATGACAACACGCACTAGCATTTGCGAATGTCGCTACATGTGTCATTTGGTGACATTAACGTACTGGAGATCGAAATGTATATAGAAAATAATACAAAAACTCGCACGTTGCGGCTTAGTAATTTAAAAAGAATAATTTAAACCAAAAGTTACAATAGAAGTGAAAAGAAAAAAACCAAGAAAAGAGTGTACACGGTAAGTTTCGAACTCTTGACACCGCATTAGAAGTCAATTGCCGAAATAGAGGTATATATTGCGAAAACATAGGGAAAAAAGAAATAGAAGGACCACATGGAAAAAAAGTTTTAACAAATAGGTTATATATGATAACTAACTAAAATAAAATGAAAAAAATAGAAGAGTCACATGGGAATGAAAACGTATAAAATATTTTATAATTGTTTTAATATGAAGGGATATTTTCTAAATTATAGCAAAAAAACATTCGTGGTCAATCTATGAGACCCTAAAAATACACTGTGGCTTTTAGTTTCGGTTTAGTGTAAAGTACGATTACTAATACTTGTAATTCATTGTCTCTACACTGATAATTTCATATATATCCAAAACTTCTATACATTTAAACTAAATTTGAAATATCATCTATATCCTTACAAACCTCATTATTATCATGGATATACAAATGATATTTTAAACATGTTTTGTCTATTAGTTTTTCAGCTTGAGGTCCAAGATGAACAATAATGGTCGACTCTTGATTGATGATTTGCTCTTGAGTTTTGATAGCTATGGCATATCATAATCTTCTACATTAACATCATCAAATTCTCTTATAGCATGAAATTTTTTAAAAGGTTGACAACTTGAATTTAAGTGTAGTCCATGGTCAATTGATCTACCATTTTAATTAGATTCGACATAATATCATATTCAGTACCCATGGTTTTCATGAGATCTGCAACTTCTTTCTTCATGAAATCAATCTATAGTCTTTTTCCACCATCTGGACCTTACGTTTAGAAACATCAGAATGAATTTTCTTAAGACGCAGTGTTTATAGATGTTGACGATTGTGCATGAAGAGGAGAAAATGATTAAGTTTCTAGAGACATAACAGGTTTAACGGTTGTTTCAGGAGTGATTCCTAGTGAAATCTTACTACATCGGTTCTAGGTTACTGAATTAGGTTCTTGGTCAAAATTCAATTGTCTATGTTCTATTGTAGGTGGAATGGAGGAAGATGCTGGAGGACCAGCAACCTTTTCTCTTTTGATCTAGTGCTGAAGTCATGTGTATATTTGGATTATGACTTAATATAGAGTCTCGCCATAAGCTTCAGAGCTTTCTTTTAAATCACTAACAGACTCAATCATAGGTTAGCATGTAAGGCTGCATCAATAAGTGGAATATCCTGTTGAATAGGCTCTTATTAAGCTGCAGACAATGGAGATTCGATAACTTGTTCCACCATCTAGGCTTGGGCTCTTAAACCATAGGTTGTGGTTCTTCAGGAATAATACGCTCATGTGAGCATCATGTTCTTGCTCGGCTTCTTCAGCATCATAATCTTCAATAAAGTATCTGGATCCACATCAAGAATCTCATTACCTAATAACATTATCAAATAGAGAATCTTAGGTAGGTCAGGAAAGTATTTCGGGTCATTCTAGTATCATGGTCAACATTTTTTGGATAATAGTATCATTGAATAGTTGTAGTTTCTTCCCTTGGTTAGACCAAGGATGGCAAATAACACATGCATTTGTAGTGTTCTATCCTCCCTTTTATGATGAATAGGCAATGAATGAACATGTGCATAATATATCTCTAGTTTCAAGAAAGTAGTGTCTTCTTCACTTTCCGACACATGCACAATAGCAATGTCTTCCCCTAATGTTTGTTCACACTTTATACCTTGCTAACCCAATCGCCATCCATTATGAGTAGAGGTTTTGTAAACAACATGAGGAAGGCTTTTACCTTATTACAGAAATCCATTCTGAACATGAGACAGTCATCCATTAGTACCAGTAGGTGTCTCTAGTCTTAGGCCATTCCATTAATCATCTAGGTTTTCCCATTTCTACTTGCTTCGTCGTCGACTAAGTCTCTTGTTGGCTTACCCTATATGCATACAAAGTAAATATATGTTAACCTTGCCTTCATTTGTGCAATTGTGGCTTCATACTTAGCCACTCCCTTGAGCTCCCTTGTGCATTTATTGCACTTGGCATCTTGCAATTCCCCAATCCCCTTGCCTTTAGCCTCCTTCCCAGGACTCCTTATCCCTTACGCTTACCATGGCTTAGTGACTTTCCCTGTGCTCTATCAATTGATTTTACCTTCAGGTTCATGGTATGTAACCCATCAATTAGGAAATAAAATAGGGTGCCTACATCCAAAAGATCATTAGTCGTAAGAGTTAATGTTTTGAATTACTTCACATACACTTAGATTGGTCAATCTTGATGAGTTTATGCAATCTCCTCTTTGTTGCATGCTTAGCGTTAACCAGATAGAATTATCTCACAAACATACACAACCCACCCAAGTGATGACGATGCATGTACCTTGTCCAACGTCTCCATTGTTAACGATCAATCATCAATCATCAAATAAATGTGAATTTGAAGATATTTAACCAAGGATATTCCCGCTAACATTTCAGTGACATGCAAACAAGGACGCAACAGGCAAAAGATGGTCTTTCATGAGGTGGTTAATTGTGAAATGTCGCCACCTGACAACGCACTGACAAGGGAGCAAACTAGGACTCTATATATGATATATTCAACATATAGGGTTTTCCACTTATTCTTTTAATCCGACTCTCGTGTTTTAGTTTTATTACAATCTCAAAACTCCTAGTTTAGTTGATACGTCATAAAACACCAAACTTGATTATTTTCAATTTATGATTTTATTTTAAGCACAAGGTGTATGAAAAAGCAAGATCCCTTGCACAACATGTATCATGTTTCTCAGGTTAAAATTTCATATAAACTAATAGACAAATCCACGCATTGCAGTGAGATTGTTGATGCTGCTTGAAATTTGCAACGCTTGGTTTAAATCAAAAAATATATGGGCACACTACTACTTTTAAGAGAGAACAATGAATTCTAGAAACCCATATAATAGGGTATGTGAGTTAAATGCTAATGATATATTCAGAATTTTATTTAAATTAAGAGGATATAACTTGTCACTTCATACAAAATACAAAACCATAAAGTACTTTTGATGACTTACAGTTAGAACAACCACTAATTTAGTTCAAATTGAGGGGGGAAAAAGCTTTGTGACCAAACTTTAAAGAACAAAAGTTTTATGATCATCATTTAAATAATAAATTTTAAAAAAGTAATAAGTCGATAAATTTATATTGTAAGTTTAATTAAAGCTGATAAAATCTTTGTGACCAAACTTTCAAGAACAAAAGTTTTATGATAATAAGTTGATAAATTTATATTGTAAATTAAAGTTAGGGGTTATATATTCAAAATTAAGAAAATAAAATTGACCAAGTTCAAAGTACAAAAGATTTAATGGTCAACTTATAAAAAACTGAAAACTCTACTATTTGCAAAGTATAAAAACTTCTATGGTCTATTCAAAAAATAAAAAAAGTGTACTATTTATAGTGTTATGCCAAGATTGGTAAATATACATGTTAATAATAACAACACGTATCTATTGATTTTTACGTAATCGAACACATATATACACTAACAATGGCCGGTATCTTGTGTCCTTGTACATGCAAATACAATATTGAAACAACAATAATGGGATACTTACAATCCTATGTGCGACACTAGCTTACAGAAAGCCTATCTTCAAGTTCTTTCCTGTACACCTGAATCAGACCACCACCATCTGCCCCCTGAAGCTTCTCACTTAACAAGCTCTTGTACTCGTCGTCTCTGTCTTCTAAGCCACGCATCAGTTCAACCTAACCAATTCAAACACCCTATCATTTAAGCTGGCGATATAAACTTATCAACAGGTCGATTTGGCTTGTGTTTAATGTCAATGTTAGCCCCAAGGGTCAAGGGCTTGGGTCAACTGGTTGGAAAAGTCTATTGCAAATCCATACAATTTCAGTTAATAGCTTTTTTCAAGAAGTAGATTTCTGCTAGTGATTACCTGCTTTTGAAAAATGTCAAATTCATCAGAGCTGAGTGAACCATCACTGTTGGCATCAAGGAGCTGCATCATCTCCCGAGCATCATCTCCTTGCGCACCAAGCTCTATCATTACTTCTGTAAGCTCCTCAATGCTAATCTTACCGTCTCCATTCTTGTCAAGAAGACGGAAGATACGGTCTCTGCTGTCATCGCCTTTTTGGTTTGTGGAAGTAAAATCTTTTAGGCGCAATGCAGCATACTCTGCAGCAGCAATCATAATGGTCTTGAGACGCTTTGCCTGTGGAGATACATAACTGACCAATATTAGAAGTGGCTAAATTTCCATACTACCTATGGGTTGGATTAACCTGAAACTTATGTACCCAATGTTGTCATAAGCAACTTATGTGCTAAATATGAAATACAATGATTTAGTATGTTTATTATGCCTTAATAATATAGTCTGGGTAGATGTTTGTTTCCTTCATTTTAGCAGAACGACGCTTGATCGAATAATAACCATGTGCAAATAAAATGAATAAGAAAACTTACTTCTTCCGGATTAGTAAGACCACCTTTGTAAAACGCATGCGAAGCTGTTCCGTCAGATGCAAGCATATTCATCTCTGCTGTCCTTATTTGTATCTCCATCAGTGGTCTAGTCCTTCCACCACTACCACTCAAATCAACCGCCATGTGCAGACTCTTGTAACCATTCGCTTTCGGCCTCAAAATATAATCCTTCGATCTGCTAGGCACCTCCTTCCACAAAGATTGGATAACTGAGCGCGCCCTATAACACGCCTTGTCGCATTCATCTGATGCAAGTAACTTGGAAGATGGCTTTAATATCACCCGCAATCCTAATATATCATTTACCTCCTCGGGCTTACGCCCATCCCTCAATAACTTCTTCATAGTGCTGTAATGACTTTTATACCGACCCTCAACCGAGATCTCAGCCACCATTTCTGCTAAGATGGAATCGGCATTCAACAGGCGAAGCAGCTGTTCCTTCAAATCATCAATCATACCCGTGTCATGGCTCCTTAACCACGTACTTACATAAAGATAAGAGTAAGGAAACAGGTACTGAAACGAGAGATCCTCAAGCTCAAGGGACAGAGAATTCGTCCCAACCGCGTGCGCTAGAGGTGCATGAATCTTCATAACCTCTAAAGACACCAGCTGCTGCTGGTACCTTGGGAGGTACTCTAAATGCCTCATCATATCAAGCTTAACCGCAAGATGAACAATCAACGCCCGAACGTCATAGTACGTTAGACAAAATCTCCTCAAAGCGGAAGCACTTTCGTCATCATACGAGTCAAGTTTGGAAGCAACCTTGTTGACCCGAAAACTTTCATGTACCAAATGAGCAGTAGTAATGCCTATACGATCCTTAACTTGAAACATGCTAATGCCACACCCCTCCACAGCCTCCCTCAGTATACCAGCAGAAATAACTTCAGCATCCATCTAGCAATCCATTCAAAAGAAAAAGAAGAAGAAGAAGAAGAAGAAGAAGAAGAAGAAGAAGAAGAAGAAGAAGAAGAAAACACCCCCAAAATCAGTTCGAATTTCAATAAATCCTTCGATGGATTTTGAGGTTACCTGAAGATCTGCGAGGAGGAGAGCAACGGAAATTGCGCGTGAGAGGGGCGAACGGCCATCGGGAGCGAGAGGCAGAGACTGCAAAATGGGGAGGCAAAGTTTGAGGGTTTTGAAGAGCAATTGAGAGAGGGAGTGGTGGGTGTTGTTCTTCATCTTCATCCTGTCGGTGAGCTCGTTGAACGTGCCCACCAGCTCCACCACCATTTTGCCTCCACCTGCCATGGGAGCCGGAGGAAGAGAGACGCACATTCTGCACAAGGAGCGGGAGGCTTTCACATCAACGGGGTATTTGGGGATGCGAGTGATGCTTCGTGGGGGAATGATCTTCAGGCTGAGTATCGATCGAGCCTCCATTGAAGGGTGGTTTGAGTTTGAGTTTGAGTTTGAGTTTGAGTTTGATTTGATCGATGAGGAATGAATTTGGGACGACGACGGAGGACCAACAACGCATACCATCGCCTTAATGGTTAGGAAGGAAGCCACGCCATTTTACACCGTCTTTCCTTGTGCTTTATGATTCACCAACTCTATCCCAAGACAATACTAGGGGTTTTTCTATCGACCTATATTTGATTAAATGATTAATCACTAAAATATATTTATTTTATTTATAAATCTCACATCAATTTTTCATACAACCGATATTGAACAAGTCACATACTTTGTAATGGTTGCGATTCATAACATTTAGTAATAATCTTTGAGCCGGTAAGTACTAAACCAATAAATACTGTTTGGTTAGATCTTTGAACAATGCATAAAATAATTATTTTAACCTTCATAACAAGACAAATAAAAATTTACAAAACGATACCGTTTCTGCAAACTATCTTAACAAATCCACATCTAGTTACTATTTCATCATAAAGATGATAATAATACAACTTTTAATCAAATCCCAAACATTCATATCAGAACTTTTTCATCAACCAAGAACCATGAAAAGTCATATCAAAATTTTTCATGAAGCTTGAACCATGATTCAAGTTTTACAATCCAAACAACAAACAAGACAATCAAAAGTTGCTAGAGAATGCGGATGGTGGTAGTCACCAGTGGAGTGGGAGTCAATTGGTGTGGGTGGGAATTTTAATTTTGGGGGGTGAAATGATAAGGAATTCCTTTTAACATTAAGGCGGAGCATAACCATTAAGTGTTGAATGGAATGGTTAAGAACCTATTTTTTTCTGAAACAAACTGTTTGATCAAGAAGAAGGCTGGTGCAACCAAAATTAAATCACTTAGTCAAATTTTGGTGCTACTCACAAAGGCTTCCGAAGCCAAGTGTGGAGCTTCCGAAGGAAGTAGAGTTCTTCCGAAGACAAAGTGAAAGATCAACTTCCGAAGACAAACTCTACTTCCAAAATCAAAGAACTTACTTACGAAGATCAAGTCTAAGAAGAAGAAATCAGAAGACTGCTTCCGAAGTATGAAGAAAGAAGAAGTCCTCAAGCCTCGGAAGAAGTAGCCTCTTCTGAAGTATAAGTGGCTTCGGAAGTACTTGTTCTTCCGAAGCCATTTAACCTTCGGAAGACAATTCTATGAACCAGTGGACATAAGTATGGTCTCTGACACCCCGCTTTAAAAGAATCAATCAATCAAGCTTGGACCCGTGCAATTTATAGGCCTCGTGCAGACCTCTGATACTGCATGACGCTTTCTCAAAGAGCCCTGTAGTTGACCATACTTTATTCCATTGTTCACCTTTTATGATAGTACAAGTTACCAACTTTAGTTGGTGGCAAAAGGTAAGTCAGGGCATTGTCCTGACTACCATATCTCAGATAAGACTTTATTTGAGATACCTTAAACTATAGCTTTGTAGTATTAGCTTTAGCTATAGGATTCCAGCTGGTATCAAAGTATATCTGGTTGTAGGTAGTATTATATATAGTTTATCATTGTAACTCATAACATATGCTTGTAAGAGTCTTGTAACATTTGAGTTGAGAAGCAATATATGCAAGTACCTTGAAAATTACTTATTGTGTTTATTTATTACTTACTATATTGTTATCAACTTTTAGAGACTCTGTCTTCATCCGAGTGTAGTTCAAGTGAGTTTGAGAGAAAAACAAAGTGTTCAGTGAGTTAAACCGATCCTGCAATTGGTATAAGAGCTTTTTAGGCTCTTGATTGTGAGATCTTACCATCCAAATCAACCTGTTTTTCACTCCTCCCTACAACTCACTCAAAATGGCCCTTAACAAATCCAAAGTAGAGATGGGAACTATGACCAAAGCTCACATCATTACTCCTGAAAACTTCAGGTCTTGGAGCAGAAGAATGGAAGGCTTCATCATATACCAAGACAGCAGAATGTGGTACTGCATTGTCAACAGCCCATATAAACCCAAGGTGGCAGCACCTGGTGGAAACGGGGCCATGATAGAAAAAGCTATTGAAGATTATTCTGACGAAGACCGAAAGAAGATGGACATTAACAACAATGCTATGACCATTCTTATGACTGCAACACCCAACTCCATCATGGTGGGGTTTGAGCATTGTAAGTCTGCTAAAGAATTGTTTGATGCACTTGCTCAGATGTATTCAAGCTCCAACGACTCCAAGAAGGACTCATTGAAGCAACAGTTCGAGAACTTCACTTATATTGCTGGAGAGACCCTCAGCCAACAGTATTTCAGGTACATGGATCTTATTTCTTTTCTTCAGTTTGTGAAGATCACTCCTGAACTTAGAGATCTCACAAGAAAGTTTATAAGTGCTCTTCTAAATGAGTGGACATTCTATTATGTCTCTATCAAGAGGATAGAGAACTTGAACACTTTTACTATGACTGAACTTTATGACATCCTTGATAGATACCGTTTAGAGATGGAGAGTAATGGTTGCTGAAGGCTCAGTACCCCCATAATCTCAGCACTACCTGACATACAACAATCAGCCATCCTGCTCTTCTGGACCATACATCACTTTCCCTGAGACTCCAAGGTCTCAACAGGCTTAGATTAGTTCCTTTCAGGATAGTTGTGCCTTTGTCTCAAGAGGTGGACACTCTGGTGATTTTCAATACTGTTTTGATGATCTAGAGTGTTTCAGTCCAGACAATGTAGAGTATGTGGACATCCTCCAACAGATGGCTCTTTTAACCGACAGAGCAAAGAAGTTCTTTAAGAGAACTGGAAGGCACTTCCCTTAAAACCCAACTACCAGCAAGTTTGGGTTTGACAAAGCCAAGGCCAAATGTTACAACTGTAACCAACTTGGTCACTTTGCAAGGGAATGCAAGGCTCCCAAGACAAATCCGGGAACCCCACAGGACTCCACACATCCCTATACATCAAAGCCCACCAGAAAGTCAACTGAAACAACTGCAATGGCTTAAGTAGTTGACTAGAGCTTTATGGTATAGGATGTGACTCCTGCTCAAGCTCTCATGCCCGAAACAGATGATAACTAGATATATGAACATCTCTGTACCCCTGCTTATATAACTAAGGTTAAATTATATCAGGACTACAATATGGAAATTAGATCTGATATTGAGTCTTTAAATATATTGAAATCTTATTTTAAAAGGGCTGAATCTGACTACAAAAAAATTGAAGAGTTAGAGAAAATTGTGTCCTTATTAAAATATGAACACACCAATTACAAGACTCAAATAAAGGATCTAATATCCAAATTGTCCGTGGCTCAAGCCCAGCTTGTCACTGCAAAGGCTCAAGCCAGGAAGTATGCTATTTTTGAGCAAAATTTCCAAGTTATTACTGCATCATCCTCCCACTCCAAAATCTGTTATCAAAACAAAGGAGGGTTGGGGACCAATGAAATTGCTCCACCACACTCTTATGAGTCTATTAGACAACCTAGATGTTGTACTGATGTCACACCTCATGCCCAGGTAGGGTGGGACGTCACAGACTAGCAACAATATATGGCAGCGGAAACAAACCATTACAAGAGCTCAAAGGAGAGAATATCACATGGCATTAAAAGTTATCAAAAGATATCAGGGCTAGAACAGATCCAGCCCCCAAATGAGTTATACAACCAATCATAGAGACAAATTGTATTTGCTCAACATAAATGTAAAATTGTTCAAATTGTTC
>BJCM01205487.1:0-13828 GCA_018326385.1 Flaveria bidentis | reverse complement strand
AGGGGTTGGGGATGGGGTTGGGGGTGGAGTGATGGAGTCCGTTGGATCTGGGGTGTAATAATGGATTAGGGGTGACACGTGGCCGAAGGAGGGCCGTTTATTTGGGGATAAGGGGGGTGACGTGGCGTGAGGAGAGACGGTGGATGTGGATGTGGGGTGGAGATAATCTGGACGGTTGGATGATGGGGTATGGTTTTCTTTGACTTTTTGTTGGGATTTATCAATTTTGGATAAATGTTGCACCAGATGATTTGTTATGATTCATAAGTTTTAAAATTTTGTTATCAACATGTTAATTGATATCTTATACGTGTTGACGTCTATATGATACGATAAACTCATAAACTTAAATGGTATGATGTTCTAGCATTGTATGATTTTTTTGTTGTTATTATATAGTTAGTCATGCTGATTTTATAGTCGAATGTTTTTATTAAGGATCAATTGCTTTTGATCAAACCAAATGAAGTTAATATCGACTGTTGTCGTACTGTGGTTGATAATATGTATTTGTTGGTAGTATTTTATACAATCGAGAGTAACTATGATAAGGAAGATCGATCCCTATATTATATTCACGTATGTATTATACAGTTGGGCATCTGTTTTAATCGGGTGTTATGTTATCAGGACATTTCTGCTCATATTAAGACATGTGGCAATGGTGTTAATTTTTGGTCCGATAGTATAAATTGCAGTGTATATTTTTTCTATATATATCAAGCTCATCCTTTTAAAAACATTTAATTTCGCCCCTTACCTATTATAAAAGTGTTCAAGCATCGTCCCTTTACGGCGGAGCTGTTCATATTAAATGAGCATTCACCAAAGGAAATAATAAAAGAGATAAAATGATAAAAATCTCTAATCATATTAAAATTTTGAATATTTGACAACTTTTCGGTTAATGGAGCAAAAAGATATTGGGGAAGTAATTATTATAAAAGGGGCCATCTCATCATGGGAATCCTATGCTTTAATCATATATTCTACCGAGTTCTTTTCAAAAGGACAATGTTTTTATTTGGTCACATTTGATTTCTTCATATTTTATAAAAGCAAAACTTAAGTGTAGGTGGAATGCTTACACGATAACACTGTATCCACCTATCTACAACTTATATATTTATTTATATTATAATATAATGCTAAGTTATATGTGTAATATTACATGATCATGTATTGTTTACATATCCCACAGTGGAATAAACAATTCCGTAAAAGTTTTTTAATTTTATCTCATAAATGATTAACTAACCATGATGTTTTGATTGACAAAATACATGCGACATATGTCAGATTTGTTACACATGAATCGAACAATGCTGCTACAATTGATTGACACAAGATCTTGATCCCTTAATGGACCCCATTGATATATCAATTTCAATCAAATTATCTTCCTCCGGCAACTGTTCTTCATCTCCGACCACTAATTCTTTCACTCCGGCGAAGCTTCTCGCCGGAAGTTCAATTTCTATCAGACTCTCATCATCTGTTAAAGACTCAAAGCCTGAATCTTCTTCACTTTCCGACCAACATTCCGGCGAACCCTTGATTAAAAATCCGATATTTGCTCCGTTTTGAACACGATTTGAAGTCTTCTGATCATTAGAGCTAAGAAGAACATGATCATCTTTTTCTTGTGACTGTTCTTTGTTGAGTGATTGTACCTTGTGCTTTGGGGGTGGTAAGAACAGAGAAGCAGCAGAACACAAGATCATAACTGTGATGAAGAAGAAGAAAAAGAGAGTGAATTTAGTGAAAGACCCATGAGAAAGAGTGAAAATGGGAAGAAGAAAAGCAATAATCCATGGGGATTTGATGAGAAAATGAACACAGGATTTCATTTGAGTATCAAGTGTTTATGAGTTCACCAAAACCCTTAGAAATATAGAAATGGTTTATAGGTTGATCAGAAGCCATTGGCATGTGAGGACCTCTACACTCACCACATGGCAGCTTTTTTCCAAGTTTAAATCGGCAAATTAATGTTTTTAAAGGGTTTTAGTTAAAATTTTGGTTTCAGGTTAAACCGTTAATGGTTGGACCAGCGGGTTTATTATGATTGTGGTTGAACTGATGAACCGGTTAAATAGATAGAATGAGCATTCACGGGCCGTGTTCTATTTTTTTGTGAGTGTACGTATTATATTATACAAGATGGTTGTGAGTGAAGGTAATAGAAAATATTATTGTTCATCTTTATATATAGAGAAACACGATACAAACTATATAATTTTTTAATATTTTAAAAGTGATTGCGAGTAGAAGAGGAAAAAAAGAAAATTATATAGATGGTACTTGTGTTTAACCAAATTACATATTTGATCCCTAAATTTTAAAAATCGCAAAGTTAATCCAAACTTTTGTATGAACATTGCACATTCGGTCCTTGACATTTATTTCATTCAAGTTTTTATACATTTCATAAGGTTTAAACTAACTTTCAAATTCAACTTAGGGACCAAAAGTGCAATAAGCATATAAAGTTTGAACTAACTTTAAATTTTTTTAAAATGAAAAACCAAACTTGTAATGATTATACAAAAATTTGAACTAACTTTGCTACTTTTTAAATTTGGGGATTAAATGTGTAATTTGGTCAAACCACAAGGACTATTTATGTAGTTATCTCAAGAAAAAATAATTAAAGTATAAAAAATATTATTTAATTGAAAATGAGAGGAAAAAAATAGTAATTTTTGGTGTAATTAACGGGGTGAGTACGTGGAATGGGAATGGGATGTAAATACTAAATACTAGAGTAAACATCACTTTATTTTGTGAAAAAACTTGTTTTTAATTGTAAGATTTAAATCTCTAATATACATATGAAAATGTTTTACAACTTTTTAAAAGATAATGGTGTTAGGTTTCTGTAATAGATAGAATAAATTCCCGCACCTCCAAATATACTTTTTACTTTATTTTTTAATATAATATGTATATTTTTTATGTTTTTAGTAACATAGAAATGGGTTTTGTTTTAAGTAAATAAGCTTATAGGTTGAGAAAAAAAAATAGTAATTATTTGTATAATTAGCGGATTTTTTGTGTAACTAACGGGGTGAGGATGTGAAATGGGATGTAGCCTAGTGATATAATTGTGTTTTAATCTCATGATAACCTTTTGTGTAGATTTTCATATACCTATTATTGATATCTAACACCCCATCTTATTTATATATTAGAACACTTGATTCAGGTTCATATTATATCACAATGAATGAAATTTATAAGATTTCAATCCAAAAGAACTTGGATGATTAAATAAAAAGTCCCATATCGCAAATATTATATTGTAAAATTTAATAATTATCATTACTTTACAACAAAACAGCTTTTTAAATGATATAGCTATATCAAATCAAAGGGTATACCCATGAGATAGACAGAGTGTGGGATGCTTATGTGGCTCATGCTCACAAGAAACAACCTATCACCGAGTGAAAGAACGAACCCATTCACACCGAGAAGTGGGGTCATTGTAAATGCATTTTGACTTTTGCCGCACGGTAAGAATATAAATAGTGAACACTAGTGGAACTCAAAACATGATGACATGAACATAAATGATACTTTAAACACTGCTACAATATGATTAAAAGGGCTCCAAACTCCAAGCTTTTAGGCACCAACCATAACTTTTCATATATTATTAAATCAATAGGGGCTCAAAAATTAATTAAACACAACCCTTTCGGCTGGGTCAACCTTTAAATAATTTGTTCACTCAACCACCATAAATGGTAGTCTGGTGGCACCCAATAGTCGGTATCATATCAGACTTATCAGTCTATAGAATACCTCACCATCGGTTGAAAAAAAATTACGATGCGCATTTGGAAAGGAAAAAGAGCAGCAACGTCAACTTCGATGCACATCGACATAAACGAAAACCGGGTTGAAACCGTGTCAGTAGGTTTGGGTTTCACTGGGCTTCCTATCTCACACAGGGAACACTAGTGAATTTGAGAAGTCAAACAAGTTGCACGTAAATTGTTCTTATGGTTATAATCGCATGTGCGATTAGGAGAAGATCATCCAATTTTGTGAAAGTTGATCCAGATATTAATGAACTCATCGCCTAAGATCACAATCAAAAGGAACCGGCATACAAAATATGATCATGCATCAGATCGCATGTGCCCTTGAAAGTACCTTTGGATCACAAGCTTGTCTGCTTACCAACACTAAGTTTATGAATCTACTTATGGTAGGGAGAAATATTGCTTCTAGTTCACTTAATCAGTGCATTATCAAATTCAGTGAACAAGCCCATCTAAGATTATAATGAACAAATTCAATATCGGTCCATGGTCATGACTCGTAACCTTCAATACACAGAAAAGTAACCTTTTACCAACAATATCCGTTATGTATTAAACTCAGCAAAATGCTCCAGCAGGCAACAACGGAAACCATTACTGCCTTTTGTATCAGGAACGCAAAATTAAACACTTTTAACAGACAATTAGGGGTTTGTATGTATCTGCATTGCGTCAAACAGTCGATAATAGATTGCATAACAGTAAGTCCTTACCTGCAAACAGTAGCCACATGGTCAAATGGTTCATGGTTGACTGATGCCCTTCTTTAAAAGCATGTCATACACTCTATCCACCTTGTTTGGATCAACGTTGAACAGGCGATGTGCATCAGACTTTTGAGTAATGTGACCGTTCATAACCTCTATGGTAAGTTTCTCTAACATGTTCAGATAATGTGCAGGGACCACCTTAATCTCTGAGCACAAACGTTTCTCCTACACAGTATAAAAAATAATTAAAATTTTCTAAATATAAATATAAGGAAAATAGATAGTTTCACCAGAAGAAGCAAAAGAGATGAGAAGCCTTACAGCTTCAGAGAGTAAATCAGCACCCATATGTCCTGTAAGATCCCAATCATCCAAATTGCCAATAGCTAACCCGCCAGGGGCGGAAGAAGAGTCTTTGCCGCCAGTATCAAGTGTCGACCCTCGGTTATCAAGATCTCCTTTTAGATGATTTGCTCTTTGCAAGAATTTACCACTAGGACCAGGCTGTATATTATCCTTCACCCTACGTGCATTTTCTTCAGCTTCTCTCTTTCTTTTCTGTTCAATGTATCTTTCAGCATCTGCAGATGTCCTACAACCAGAAGCTCGAGCTTCCTGAACATGTAAGACAACATGAATACTTAAGAAAGCAAATAAATCGTATAAACTGAAAATGTAAGATAAAGTTAGGTGGAACCTGCAGATCCTCTATTCGTCTTCTAATTCGGTGTTCTTCAATGACAGTTTTCAGCAATTCTTCATGTTCCTCCTTTTTATGGAAACGCATGAACACCCTGTAGCGACGACATATTTCTTTTTCTTCAGGGGAAAGCCCCTGCTCAAAAGGGTCAGCATAAAGTAAATTCCTTTCTAGAATAAAGTCTTTCCTGCGTTTCCTCTCGTCTAGCCTGCCAGAAGTAATTAAAAACATATAAGTTTATATAATTATACTCAACTGCAACAAAAAGAGAGGAAGAAGTGATGGTTGACCTTTTTGAGTATATACGCAAGACACGCAGTTTAAGTTCACGTTCAGGATCAGTATCAGCATCCTTGAATTCCATGTCAGCGAGTAACAGCTCTGCATCATTGTCATATTCAACTTCAAATTCTTGCCTTTTAAAGTTATACCCACTAACTTCAGTTATTGAAGGACCCTCTTCTGTTGATGTCCTCAACTTTTTCTCTCCAACACTTCTGTCTATATGAGAATCTGGCGATAACATACATTACAGCAAAAGTTAAGGTTTGTAATTTAATTCACCATTAGATAAAAAGTTCAACCCAAGAACTACCTTCTATTTTAATTCCATCGCCAGCTTTGTCACTTTGGGCAATGCTTGATGTTCTCTTACCTGCCCCTGTTGAAGCATTAACACTGCTAGAACCTCCAACTGAACCTACATCTATGTTTAAAAAAAGTATTGTAAAATAAGTGTGTTGTGTGTGAGAGAGAGACAGAGCAAGATATAACGACAACTAGCAGATACCAGAAACCAAGGCAGATGAGGGCCGACCTGAACTTTCTTTTCTTAAATCTTCAATCCTGACAAAGTATTATTAAAATTAAGGCTGGAAAAAATGATTTGCATAGATACAAGCACAGGTTTAAGTAGTGTGTTATACTTGATTCTTGGTGAAAACGGAGATTCCTCCTTCACAGTAAGTTCCCCGCCAGTTGGGTGTCCTGATGTGATGTATAAAATCAATTATTTAGACAGCATAAATACTTAAGTGTCACAAAAGTGATACTAATACAACACAAAAATTAAAAATTTCAACTGAAGATGATGAAAAACCTTTAGAAACGTCCCCATGCCCTCTGGCCATTGCAAGGAGTTCTTCTCTATTCTTTCCCATAACATGAGACATGTCCTGAAAACACGTGACAAAAAACATAAAATTCTGCCAGTGTGCCAAAAAAAGGATATTAGATGAGGAGAAAAAATGAAAGATTTGTTATACAGGAAGGGGAAAGCAAGGTGAATTCATGTATATGGTATTATAATGCTCAATGCATTGTGATTTGCTTTTGGTTCCAACATGTTCAGCAACCTCACTCCAGTTTGCCAGCCCATACATTTCTATCCCCTGTAAAGACATGATTTTCATTACAAACCTATTAAATATTCATCCTCTGTGATATCATTCATATCATAGTAATGCATGTTTGTTATTTACAGAAACTTAATACAGTAAATTTAGTCTAAAAGAAAAAACCTCAAGAAGCAATATTTCCTCATCTGCATTCCAATCAGAACAGAAGAGTGGAAAAGACAGATTATCCTGTGGAAAATAGAAAAAAGCTTTAAGGTTATGACACATGTCAAAATAAACAGAAGATGGAAACACAATATATTAGGTAAACAATATGGTTAATTTAGAATAAAAGTAATAGAGTTACTAACCATAACCCTATATGGATGATTGCTTTTATGAGGATAGACCTCAGCTCCAACAGAAAAACACTCAACACAAAGATCAAAATCAGAACAGCAAGCACATTTTATGCGAATCTTTCCTGAGATGTCCTTGTTGCAGTAGTTACAATGGTACAAAGCCTTCTTCCCATCACTCATCCCTTGGCCTATTATATATTTCAAACAAAAAACATGAGTTTTCATTACAGTAGTAACAAAGGGCATGTGTATACAGCTAGTCAGATACCTGAAGTTGCAGCCTCTAGATTTTCTAGATTTGAGGTCGTTCGTTTTCTCTTTGATCGGCTGAACATTAGACAAATATTACCAAAGGGTTACAAATGCTCAATCTAATAACATTGCTAATTAACAAAAGAATATAAGATTCGCCAAACAAATAACAAGACAAAAGTAACGATAACACGAAGTTGAATTGCAACAACATCTATCATGAAAAGGTTGCTCGGATCCTCTTTCTACCTTGCGGATATCTTGGGAATAACGGCGAGATTAGGGTTTAATCTCCCTTTAAATGCTTCCCCAAATCCCCAAGTTTTCGCTTATGCCTCTTTTAGCCCCTCGAGACTCATTCTTATTTTATCCGCTATATATACTCAATTTAAATGCAAACTAAATCTCAAGATTTATAGTTACTAAAAACTCATACTCCAACTCGTTGAAATATGGTATTAAGTATTAACAAAGACTCAGGTTATTATATAAATGAGTTAAAACTTCAAGTCCAACTCAAATTAAATTGTGATAGGGAATGAGAAGTAACACATAAGAGCCTGCACCAATTAATTAATTTAAGAAACAAACAAACTTGATGATGCATTGTCGCATTTTTTTCCACTCTAATATTTTTTTCTCTATGCCGCATTGTCGCATTTTACACCCACTTACAGTAAGAGATTGTTGAATTTGATTGCTATCCGCCAAATCTAACATCATTCAATTGATTGATATTTCATCACCTAACCCTAAACTATGACTAGCTTACTTTGAAATGGGTCACGGATTACCCCAATTCACGTCCCCAAATACACAACTTGATGTATTTATGTGATGCAAAGCATTGTTTTATTGACTTTTTATTCATCACTAACAGAGTAAGAGCTCAATAAAAAAGTTTTGTTGTGATCAAATAAAATTAGATCACGATTTTCAGTGGGCATCTTGGTAATGGAGAGAATTTGTCCACACCAAATTTCTTATACGATCCTACTACTTGAACTCTTGAAGAATAAACGACCAAACGTAAAAGAAAACGTTAGTTAATACACCCAATCCACTTTGAGCAGTGGCCTTTAAAAAGATGCGACTTTCGATTCGGCTTTAAGGAATGACTTACTTTGTGTATGTATATGATCTCAGTGCCATTACTGGCCATACACCTTAAAGACTTATAAAACCAATAATTCGAATAGAAAACAATATTTCTCAACTCATAACGACTGAAGGGGGCAACAGATGAACACAACAAGACACAAACACTAAGATGTGCTCACACATACAGTCATATACACATTTATCACCATATCCTATTAACAATCTCACACATAAATTAAAAGGCATCATTAAAAGACTCTCTTATACAGCAATACACAATGCATGCTATTCAATTACACTCTCTGCTGAAGCGAAAGAGCGAGACTTTGACTTCAAATCGCCTAGGGTTGCATACAAATTCAGCATCGTAGCAAATTCCCTTTCAGATACTTCCAATTACACGAATGTAGCTAAACTGAACCACTTAAAACACTCAAATTACCAGCATAAACACACTCAAATTACACAAGAAGCATACCTTTGATTGGAATCCTCTTCCGCAGAGTGATTTGCGCGTGAACGACCCATTTTTCCTGAATTCTTAAGATCACCTTCGGTGACGAAACCCTAGAAAATTTCCAACTTACTGTCACTAAATTTCTGTACAAAATCGACGATATATTTCTCAAAATTGAAAGAAAGAAGACGAATTTATGTTTGTATGTGTGTGTATTCGAAGGATATGAGTGCAAGTTTATAGCAAGATCGCCGGAATCGTTCACCGGAGACGTAAAACGCCGTAGAGAATTTTGATTTTGATATTTTATAAGGGCACGATGATATTCAGGTTATTTTTACACTTTGATCGCTTATTTTAAGTTTCAACCCAACAGAATATATTGTCTTATGCCCCTTGAATACTAGTTAGCCACATGTAATTGCTAAACCTATACTATCTAGTGTTTACCATGGCTTTGTAAGATCTAAAATATACAATGAAGAAGCTAACATCTTAACACAAAACCCATTTTAAGTTTATTAATGAGTTGCTCAACAAGCTCAAGGTTTACACAGAGGTCTAGAAAAGGAATTTTTACCGGAAGAAAAGTAACTTGTCGGAAAAATTGTATGTCTGGTATTACTTTTCCCACTCTTTGATATATATATAGAGCAGTCATGCATTAATGAATGGGTTGTAGTCTCTCTGCTTTAGTGAGACACGGACTAGGATCTTGAAAAAATATTTTGGATCACGAAGAAACCGAAGGTCCGTGAAAGTTACCAGACATAATCTGTGGATAACAATAAAAAAAATGATGATATAAGGTAGATACAAGGGATATGTCTTGGTATCAAGAATTATGTAAGTTACTATTTACAACAACCGTTAAAAGGAACTGCATTGAATGTTTATAAGGATCCACTTAATGTTCATGCATTTACTTCTCCAATTATATATCATAAACACTCATTCTTATTCTCATGCCCATGTTTGGTCACAAATCCACCCTTTGGGTTCCTTTGTGGAGAGTAATCGTTGTTTGTTTTGTCAGAAACAAATCTAAAGATACTTTTTGGGATAATACAGTGAAGCATTTACTTCTATTTGAAGTAGATGAAGTTTTCGGCTTAGACATACAAAATACAATGTTTGTATGGGCTTAGTCCTGGTATTGTTTTGGGTTGTTATAGTTATATTTGATCAATAGTTCTTTTAGGTATAGCGTAACTACGTATTTATTAGTTATTCTAGGTTTGGTTGCATTTCAAAAGATATCGTTTTTGTAACTAAATGTGCTTATAGGTAGTGGTCTCTTCATCAAATGAAAATTGTAATGATTGACTAGCTATTAGTATGTCTCAAATGTCCGCTTTCGGCTTGATGACTTTTGGCCAAAACGAAATCAGTTATCTAATTTATGGAATCATATTGGCAACCTTATAATTATTTAAGTCGTGGTTTTTATAATTCAATATGGTACGAGTATCTCACTAAAGACATGTTTGCCAATCTCTTAATGATTTATTGTTGAATCAATAAGAGGTCTAAACTATTAAAAGCTAGTATATCGCTTAACTATTCAAAAACAAATGTCTGACCAATTCAGATAAGAGGTCTTAATCATTCAGTATTAGACATCTTAACCATTCAACATTAGTATAATGCTTAACCATTCAGAGGCAAACGTCTAAACCATTCAAACATTTGCTCTCGAAGCAAACAATCTTAACCATTAAATATTGAATCATTCTGATATCTGAACTATTAAGAGTCTAATTAAGATGTTGCAAAACAACCCCTAAATCATGTATTTGCCTTTTAGATTGGTGTATTTCTTTTGTACTCATAAAATTTTAGTCTAACAATTTAAGAAAACCATAATAACGAATATGCATAACCTGTTATGAAAATAATGCTTTAGAATATGTAAGGACCATTCCCGGGACGTTCACAGCTGGTCAATCATCGCACATAAAACATATATTTTCATTTACTTAAAGAAATCATTGCAGCGGAAACATTTAAACATCCAATTCATTATAATCATTTTTGTAAAATAATACATTGTTGACTGGTTACAAAATATCATTATCTGCATTACATCACAAAAACATCATATTTCTATCAAATGGATGCCATTAAAAAATGTCAAGTAGCTGCCCCGTACCATCCTCAGCAATGCTCACCTGCCAACTGGAAAATGCATAAAAAGTCAGCGTTGCTGAGTGAGTTCTAGTTTTATAAAGACATTGCATTACCTTCCATTCGTTAAAACATTTTCATTACTATCGCACGTGATCACACATCGAACATACATCAAGGTAGTAATTATTATCTTCATCAACGTTCGTTTAGTACATTTCGTACATTTGCACATATCGCACATATCGCACGTATGGAGTGGTCACTAGGACAGACTCCCCCTGTGTGTCACACCCCAACCTTGACGGCGGAATCGTCGAGATGTGAGGGTTAATATTGTTTATAGCCACATAACGCTATGTTCAAATGTAATTATTAATATTATAAGTTTCAAAGGAAAGTACAATCATAAATCTCAATCATGAAATAGTTCCAAGCATAACATAACAAAACATAATTCTTTTATTTAATTAACTAGGTCCAGATCCTAGATTATTGCAAGCTTCAATGGATTACTTTAAACTTGGGCATTACCTGAAATATGATAAAAATAAAAGGTCAACTAAAAAGTTGGTGAGTTTCCAAGGTTTTCATACATAATATAACAAGGTTACAAGTAGCAATTCATGTCATAGGTTATGAGTTAGCAAGATTATAGAACACATATCGTTACAACCAAACCTCGACTTGATTCCAAGCATATATGATCGGCTAAGTGTATTTGGTTCCAATGATGAACAAGCATACGTCATCAGGAACCGGCAATACATCGGCTTTAGCACCAAATAGGCTTGTCAGACCCAAAGATCTAAGACGTCGCCAGGCTAGCAATAGTTAATGATTGCAAACAAAATATGTATCTTATATAATCACTTACAACACACAAATAACCATGACTAAACATAAAGATGAATTGCAAGTTCAAACGTTTACAAGTGTATGTTGTATATGTATTATGTTCCACCTCAAAATAGTGTGAAATATATAAAAAGGGGCAATAAAACTCACCTGATGAATAAGTATATAATGAAAATTAAAAATAAGAATGATGTATGTCGTTCCAAGATGAATCGTCACGATGTACCTAAATATGAATATTTACAAGATCTAAGTTTTTAATTATAATAAGTTAATCGTTTTAATGAGGACTAGGGTTCTAAGTGGACCTTTTTGGGCTTGTAATGTTTAACATTTGGAATTCATTCATATTTTCTTGGTAAAATATATATTTATATTTTTATATTATGATGAGAAAAGAAACACTTATAATAAATTTGAAAAACTTATATATAGAGAGTTTGAATAAAGTTTATAACTAAAAAAATAAGTACAAGTTAAATAATACTACTTGAAAAGAACGTTTGACCAATTTATTGGTCATTATTTATAATCTATTTCACAAGAATTATTCAAAAACAAAATTTGTTTAAATGTTTTATCAACAAAACATATCTATTTAAACTTAGAAAATTATAGGAATCATTGACAACTTTTATAAATATTCGGAGTTTATAAAAATTAATCTAAAATCAAATGTAACGTAAGGACTATTAATAATTTAATGATTTTAACTATTTAAAATTGTTTTTATGAAAATGAACTAATTATAACATTGTTACTAACATTTATATAAAAAATTGCTTAAATGTTTGAAGAAATAATTTAATAGGAAATAACTAGATACCTTCTAAAATAAATAAAATTTATAAAGCCAATTTTTTATAATTTTTAGGGACTTTATATAGCCTTTTTAAAGGCTAAAATCTTAAAAAAAAATTGCATGAGGGTGCACGGGTTCGAACCCGGGACCTCATGGATGGGATGCAGTGTACTAACCAAAACAAAATATAAAGTGTAGGTATTTTTTTATATTTTTGTTTGTAAAAATTATACATAAAGTGTGAACCAATAATAATTTTTTTATGATTTAACCCATTATTTAAAGTTTTCTTTATATTAATAACCAAATATAATCCTTGTTTTACAAAATATTAAATTTATTTAAAGAATAAATTTACAGAAACTTGTTAAAGTGATTTAAAAATAAGTAAAATTTATAAAACTGCTTTTAATAAATTTTCAAAATTTTTATATATTTGTTTGAAGGCTGAAAACCCCCAAAAAGAAAATGTGAGTTTGCCCGGGTTCGAACCCGGGACCTCAAGGTTGGAATATGGGTGGGTAACCAGTGAACCAAGGCTCTCAGCCACGGTTTATCTTGGTTTTAAATTCTTTTAAACACAAACTAATAGATTTTCTCCATTCCCTTAGAACCCTAAATCGATTGGACCACAAATTGAATGCCAAATCGATTGTGTTAATGGAAACAAACATGGGGCTTTGATTCCCCTTGTAAATACAAACAAAATGATGTATCTAATTACCCGTTTTGATAAGGGATTGAAGATGAACAATGTGAGGAACGAGTCGTGACCGAGCCTTGATTCAATATGTGAGCAAACGACTATGAAAACCAAATTAAACTTGTGCGAAGCTTCGGATAGTGATCTTGATGCAAAGCTCTCTATCAATTGATGGTTAGAAGGCTCAGAATGTGATCAACGAGTGGATGACAGTTCGCGATGAAGATGCTAACGAATTCTATGTTTGTGTTTGATTCAGGTGAAATTGAGAGATGTAAACGATTAGGATTACTTAGATGATTGATTAGGTGTGTTTAATTAAGTTATTATTAAGATTTAAGGGATGAACGGTTGTGTCATTGAAGGTTTCGGTTATAGGAATTGTTTGAGGCCCATAACCGTTGTTTAATCACAATTAAAGTCCTTAACTGCGTTCGAATCGTTTTCACGAAGCGTTTGGAACGATTTGGTATCAAAATCGAAGGTTTTTAAAGAGTTTAGGGAGTGGCCGGAGCTCGGCCGGAGTATGGCCGGAGCTCCGCCGGAAAGTCGGGTGAAGGGGAGGGTTGGTTTGGGAAATTGTAAA
>BJCM01205486.1:0-10256 GCA_018326385.1 Flaveria bidentis | reverse complement strand
TTATTGATTAAACCACACAGGTTCGATTCTTGCTACTTGCTTTAAGAACTTATAGTTATTATCTCTTGCTCTATTCTTGCTTGATTGAATTGATTCATCTTGCTCATGCTACTTACTACTTGTTCGTGCTCTTGCTCTTTCTCTAGCTACATGTCGCATTCTTGCTATTTTCTTTGCTTTTGTTCACATAAACCTGCTCAAGAATACCCGATTCGCATACCACTATCGACCTCGATTTCAAACCTGTAATTACCAAACTACTGTCATGCTTGCTAACCTATTCTTGTGGTTGTTACCATTGTAATTAGGCGCCAATTAGTAACCATTTTAGCCATGAAACTGAGCCCGAAAAACCCATGATTTCTTTTAGTTTTGCACTCTACTTTCTGTGTTTAATCACCTGTTTGCTTGTCTGCTTCCTTCCTTTCGCTCAAAATTAAAACCAATAGGTTACTTGATTGCTTTGCATATCCTTTTTTTTCAAATAAAACCTATATTTATTTCTCCAAGTTTGTTGGTTGCTTGCTTCTTCCTACTTTTACTTTTCTTCGAGGTATGTCGATTAGTAGATGTGGTAGGTTGCCTCCTTGTTTCATCGATGAACTCTTTTAATTAAATCAGCAAGTAGCTTGTCTGCTTCATCCTTTTCTATGTATTCCTTTCCACCGTAACACCTTTGTTGGATCAAGAAGGCTGGTGCAACCAAAACCAAACACTTAGAGTATTTTGAGTACAACTAATAAATTTCTTCTGAAGACAAGTTCAACACTTCCGAAGGTATATGCTGAACTTCCGAAGCAAAGCTCAAAGGATGTTCCGAAGATAAGCTTCAGCTCCGAAGGCCAAGTCTCTACTCTTCCGAGAGTTCAACACTATCACAGCCCAACCTTGATGGCGGAATCGTCGAGATGTGAGGGTTAAGATTGTTCACAGCCATATAACGCTATCTTTAAATGAAAATATTATTATCATAAGTTTCAAAAGTGCAAGTTACAATCATAAGTCTTAACATGAACAAAACATAAGACAAAATATTCCCAAGCATGAATCGCGTTATGAAGAAGACTAGAACCCTTTGAGATCATGGATCTCATTATAAAGAAGACTAGACCATAACTACCCCAATCGTCAAGGTTCGCTAGAAGAATAAGCGTGGAGCTGAGTTTACTTGGGAACGTGAGAAGCACATGAAGAAGAAGTACCCGTATTTGTTAGTATAGTTTCATTCTTAATTTCAGGACGAAATTTTTATAAGTTGGGAAGACTGTAACATCTTGTATTTTTGTTAAATTAAAAAGTTAACGTCATTTATTCTTTTAAGGACTATTCTTGTCAATCTTGAAACTTATGGTTATTTTATGCTAAATTCTTGGTAGTCATTAAATTTAATGTATGAAAGTTAAAAATTTAAATATTAAAATGTATAATAATAATAAATATGATAACAACAACAACAGTGGCGGCGGCGGTAGCAGCAGCAACATCAGTAACAATTAAAGTTATAATAATAGTGATAATAACTAAGATAGTAATAATAATATTGTTACTAATAATAATAATTTGTAAAAAGTATGAAACTTAAAGATGTTCAAATTTAAATTAATTAAGTTAGAGGGGTTATCTTGCCAATTTTGAAACTTTAAAAGAAAGTTTTAAGCATAAAATGTTAAGTTGTAAACCAAAGGGACCAATTGTGTAAATAACCAAAAGTTTCAAGATTGACAAGAATAGTCCTTACATAAATAAATAACGTTAACTTTTTAATTTAACAAAAATACAAGATGTTACAAACACTTAGAAGAAATGAAGACTACAACTTTCGAAAAATGAAGTCGAAAACAAAGCCTCGAAAGAAGTAGTCACTTCAGAAGTATAAGTGGCTTCAGAAGTACCTACTATGAACCAGTGGACATAAGTATGGTGTCCCTGACACTCCGCTGCAAATCTCTGAGATACTACATGACATTTTCCCTAAAGGCCATTTAGTTGACCATACTTTAATCTATTTTTCACACTTTATCAGTTAGTATAGTTGCCAATTTTAGTTGGTGACAAAAGGTAAGTTATGGACATGTCATGACTACCATATATTTGATAAGACATTATCTAAGATACCTTAACTATAGCTTTGTAGTATTTGCTTTAGTTATAGGATTCGAGCTGGTATCAAAATATATCTGGCTGTAGGTAGTAGTATATATAGTTTCTCATTGTAACTCTTATAGTAAGCTTGCAAGAGTCTTGTAATACTTTGAGTTGAGAAGTAATATATACAAGTATATTGAAAATCATTCTCTCGTGCTTTTCTTTGTGTTACTTAGTATATTATAATCAACTCTTAGAAGAACTCTATTTCTTAAGTGTTCATTAATAAGTTTGAGAGAAATACTTGTGTTGAATACAAAAACCGATCCTGCAATTGGTATCAGAGCTTCTTAGGCTCTTGATTGTGTGATCTAATCATCCTAATCAACCTCTTTTTCACTCACTCTCTCACTACACTCAAACATGGCCCTTAATCAAAGATCTGAATAAATGGGGACGATGACTAAAGCACCCATTATCACCCCAGAAAACTTCAGACAATGGAGCAGACACATAGAAGGGTTCATTAAATATCAAGACAGCCGCATGTGGATATCTATTGCCAATGGTCCCAACAAGCCAAAGGTGGCTTCACCTGCTGGAGGTGGTGCCATGATAGAGAATGCAGTAGAAGACTACTCTGAAGAAGACCTCAAGCGAATAGACATTGATGAAAAGGTGATGACTGTTCTGGTGACTGTAATTTCCATCTCCATTATGGTGGGGCTTGAGAATTGTCGGAAAACTAAAGAACTGTTTGATGCTTTAACCCACATCTACTTCAACTCCAACGACTCAAAGAAAGATTCACTAAAGTAACAATTTGAGAACTTTACTCATATTGCTGGGAGACCTTGCACCAGCAATACTTCAGGTATATGGATCTTATCTCTTCCCTTCAGTTTGTGGGAATAACTCCTGAATTAAGAGACCTCTCAAGGCAATTCATGAGTGCAATCCCAATAAGTAGATGTTCTATTGTGTCTCCATCAAGAGGACAAAGAATCTGAACACCCTCACCATGACTGAGCTATACGACATTCTAGATGGATACCGTGTAGAGATAGAGAACAAGAGTGGCCATCAAGGAAGCAGACCTTCAAGCCTTCCTGCTAGCAACACTCTCATGGTTGCTGAAGGATCAAGACCCCCTCAACCTTAGCATTACCTGTCATATCCCCAACAACCATACAACTCTTCTAGGCCTTACATCACTTTCCTTGAGACTCCAAAGTCTTAATAGGATCAGCCCAGTCCCTTTCAGGACAACTGTGTTTTTGTCTCGGGAAGTGGACACTAAAATGATTTTCAGTTCTGTTTTGAAGATCTGGAGTGTTTCAGCCAAGATAACGTAGAATACATGGGCATAGTCCAACAAATCGCTCTGTTAACCTATAGGGCAAAGAAGTTCTTCAAAAGAACTTGAAGGCAGTTCCCTTAGAACCTAATTAGTAGCAAGTTTGGGTTTGACAAAGCAAAGGCTAAATATTACAACTGTAACTAGTTGGGCCATTTTGCAAGGGAATGCAAAGCTTCCAAATCAAACCCGGTATCTAGTTAAGCCTCCTCACATCCTTCAACACCTAAAGCTGCTGGAAAATCAACTGAAACTATTGTTGTGGCACAAGAAGTTGATTGGAACTTTATGGCACAAGATGTCACCCTTGCTCAAGCACTCATGGCTAGAACAGACAACTCCAAGGTATATGATCATCTCTATACTCCAGCCTGTATTGCTAATGTTAAAATGTACTAGGACTATAACATGAAAATTAAATCTGATATTGAGTCCTTGAATATCTTAAAAGCTTATTATAAAAAAACTGAATCTGACTATCAAAACAAAATTAAGGAGTTAGAGAAAACAATATCTTCTTTAAAACATGAGCACACTAACTACATGACTCAAATCAAGAATTTAATATCCAAGTTAACTGAGACTTAAGAAAATCTAGTAATAGCTGAGGCTCAAGCAAGGAAGCATGCTATTTCTGAGCAAAACTTTCAAACCATTCTTGCATTATCCTCCCACTCAAAAATTTGTTATCAAACAAAAGTGGGTTGGGGACAAATGAGATTGCTCCACCACACTCTTATGAGTCTATTAGACAACCAAGATGTGGTACCGAAGAGCAAGATGTCCCGTCTACTAACCCATCTTCATATGAGTTGAAGAATGATGCAAACATGGAGACCACCATAGGGAAGAAACAGGTAAATCAACCCATTTCTACTTGTGATGATCAACCCCTATCCACCAAAGCTAGAAGAAACCGAGCAAAGGCAGCCAGAAGAACTACCAAGAAGGTAGCTAAATCTAAGCTAACGATTGACACAAAGCAAAAAGGTGTTTTCATTTAAGCTGGATTCCAGGTGATAGCACTTCTGATTCTGGATAGGAGTGTAGTACCAACACTCCTATCCTACGAAAGGATCAGAAGTCAAAAGGGAAGGTTGTAGAGGAAGACAAGAAGATTAAGAAACCTCATCCCTTAAAATCCCCAAAGATTAATATTACATGCATAATGTGTGGTTTACAAAACCACTTGGCTAAAGACTGTTATTACAATCCAATAAGCACACATTATGCAAATAATGTTAAAAAGGAAGCAGCCAAGGAAGGCTTAACATTTGGACCTTACCACATGGTTCAAGTGATGAGAAAAGGAAAGCTGGTTTTCGAAGCTAAGTTGCTTTCGGAAGAAATTCATTCTTCAGAAGGGAAAATGGCTTCGGAAGTTAAGCCAAAGAAAGCTCAAAATAACAAAAGAGCTTCCTTAAAACTTTCCGAGAAGAAGGCTAATTCGAAAGTGAAGGTAGTGAATGCTTCTTTTGAAAACAAAGAAGCTTCGGAAGAAAGTCATGTTGTTCAAGCTTCAACAAGCTCATCAAAACTGATCAACTATGGAATGGAATGGAAGATCAAACAAGATGTTGTAGCCATACCTTCCTCTTCAAAGACATCAATTAAACCCTCTATCATTCATTTTGGTTCAATTATGTCATCATCAAGGGAAGAACCCAAAACCAGCCAGGCTTGGGTTTCCAATCAAAACTAACTTTTCACCTTATGTACAGGGACATTCACAAGACAAGAACAATAATGTTTGCATAGTGGATAGTGGATGCTCCACGCACATGACCGGGACCTGATCTCTACTTCAACAATTTCAAATTTTTGATGGAGATCCTGTTTAGTTTGGAGGTGAGACCGAAGGATACGTTTCAAGCAGAGGAAGTGTACCCAATGGCTTGTTAAAAGTCAACAAAGTGAACTTTGTCAAACAACTTGAACACAATCTCCTAAGTGTTTCTTAGTTTTATGACTAAAAGCATCAAATGATTTTCACAAATCATGAGTGCATCATCCTTAAACCTGGGATGACAATTCCTCAGGAATTGATGCTTCTTAGATCTCCTAGAAAAGGGGATATGTACAAGCTGGATATGAACAATGCCCCCACTGGGTGAAGTATCATGCTTTCTTTTCAAAGCTGATGGTGATGAGTTTATCTTATCGCATAAACCTATGTGTCATGTGAATTTTAAAACCATGAATAAATTGGTTAAAAATAACTTGGTATATGGTATGCTTAAAAAGGAATTTTTCTGTAGAGATAACTGTGTAGCTTGCTAGAAAGGAAAGCAACATAGAGCCTCTCACAAATCCAAACAAGTTAACTCTATCACCACCCCATTACACTTATTGCACATGGATGTATTTGGTCCAACAAGTATAATAAGCATTGAAAGGAAATCATATTTTCTTGTGATCGTTGATGATTTCACAAGATTTACATGGGTCTTCTGTTTAAGAACTAAGGATGAAACAACTCAAACTTTAAAATCTTTTATTCTTAAAATTAAAAATCAAAGATATCACAAGGTAAAGATAATTAGGAGTGATCAAGGGACCGAGTTTAAGAATCAAGTTCTTGACTCATTCTTTAACTCAAAAGAGATTACCAGACAATTTAATGCTCCTAGAACTCCTCAACAAAATGGTGTTGCTGAGAGGAGGAACAAGACACTGATTGAGGCTGCTAGGACCATGTTAGCTTATTTAAAGTTGCCTCTAACATTTTGGGCAGAGGCAATCAGCACTGTATGATATGTGCAGATAAGGGTTCTTATTGTCAAGCCACATAGAAAAACCCCTTATGAGCTATGGAACAAGAGGCCACCTTTATCGGCTTTCTAAGGTCCTTTGGCAGCAGGCGTACCATACTTAACACAAAGGAGAACTTGGAAAATTTTGTTGAGAAGTCAGATGATGCTATCTTTATTGTATATTCCTCCACCTATATTGCATATAGAGTTTATAACATCAAAAATCAACAATTTGAGGAATCATCCAACATTTTAGTTAATGAGCACACTCCTTGTGTTAGTGGGAATGGCCCTGATCATATTTTTGATTTAGAATTGTTTCCAAACTATTCTAAACCATCTTGTGAGAATGTTTCAGTTGGAATAAGTACTCAAAGTGATTTTGATGAATACCAGTTATTTGAGTTACCTAGACCACTTCCAAGTTATTTAAGAGTCTCTGAACCTCAAGCTCCTACTATTGGTAGATCTGATAGCATGACCATTTCAAGAACCAGTGGAGCTTCAACCACTTACTAGCAAAGTGAATCTAATAACTCATCAGCTAATATAATACAACACCAAGCTGATGGAAGTAGCATCTTGAAGGAACAGGTAACTGTTAATACTACTTCTCAACCAATTGATGTTGATGTTGTTTCTCCTTCATTCAATCAGTTCTCATTGAATGAGTGTGAAACATCAGCTGGACCAAGTGTTCAAAATCTTGAACAAAACTTCTTAAATATGGATTTATCCATGCAACTGGATGTAATTCCTAGGCTTAGATTTCACAACACTCATTCAGTTGAAAACATCATTGGAAATGTCTCTGAAGGTGTGAGAACCAGGGGACAATCTCATAATGGGAATGTCTCCTTATACTCATGCTTTTTGTCTTAGATGGAACCCAAGAAGGTAGAATATGCCTTGAAAGATAGTATCTAGGTTGAATCAATGCAAGAGGAATGGCTTCAATTCAAAAGACAAAAGGTTTGGAACCTTTGCCCGCTACCATCTGGTCAAGTACCTATAGGCACCAAATGGATTTTTAGAAACAAGAGAGATGATAGAGGCTTGATCATCAAGAACAAGGCAAGACTGGTAGTTTAAGGATACACTCAGGAGGAAGGAATTGATTATACTGATGTTTTTGCACCTATTGCAAGACTTGAGGTAGTTAGGATCTTCCTTGCTTATACTGCATCTAAGAATTTTACTGTCTACCAGCTTGATGTCAAGTGTACCTTTCTATATGGGGATATAGATAGGGAAGTCTATGTGTGCCAGCCCTTAGGATTTGAAGACCCACAACACCCTAACTATGTGTGCAAACTGGATAAAGCTCTATATGGGTTGCACAGCACCTAGGCTATGGTATGAAACCTTGTCTTAATTTCTTGTGAAATGGCTTCACTAGAGGTACCATTGATAAGACTCTTTTCATAAGGAAGTCTGGGAAAGACATATTGCTCGTCCATGTCTATGTCGATAATATCATATTTGGTTCTTCAAATGACCAAATGTGTAAAGACTTCGAGAGCATTATAAAGAAGAAGTTTGAGATGAGTTCCATGGGCAAATATAATTTTTCCTTGGAATTTAGGTGAAACAAATGAAGGAAGGGTTCTTCATCAATCAATATAAGTATGTCAATGACATCTTAGAGAGATTTGAGATGAAAGATTGTAAATCAGCCAAGACACCTATTCCTAGAAACCACAATCTTTGCCCTGACTCTGAGGGCGAGGATATTGATCAACATCAGTGTAGAGAAATTATTGGGTCTCTAATGTATCTCATAACAAGCAGGCCAGATATTATATTTTCTACATGCATCTGTGCAAGATATCAAGCTACTCTAAAGGTGTCTCACCTAGTTGTTACCAAGAGAATTCTTAGATACCTCAAAAGAGCACCAAAGCTTGGTCTTTGGTATCCTAGAAACTCTAACTTCAATCTCTATGGCTATACTATTAGTGACTATGGTGGATGCAACATCAACAAGAAATCCATATCAGGAGGATGTCAATTTCTTTGTGGAAGGATAATCTCATGGCAATGCAAAAGGCAATCCTGTGTCTCAACATCTACTGCCGAAGCTTAATACATTGCTACTGGAAGTTGTTGTGCTCAACTGCTCTGGATTCATAGACTATGGATTCAACTTCATGAGCACTCCTATCCACATTGACAACAAGGTGCAATCTCCATTACTTAAAATATGGTGAAGCACTCCAAGACAAAGCATATTGACATCATGTACTATTTCATTAGAGATATTCATAAGAAAAACCTGATTAAATTAGTCAAAGTTGATTCAAATGAACAATATGCTGATTTGTTCACCAAAGCCTTTGATGAACATAGATTTAAGTATCTTATTATGGCTACTGGGATGATAAACATTGACTAATATATCTCATTAGAAAACCTTTTTAAAATATGTCTTGTCTTCTGTCAAATACAATCTAAGCCCCGTTACAAAAGGTTATTCTTAAAAATTGACTAAGTGTGAGTATTTCTGAAGAGAAAATTACTCTCGGAAGAATTATTCATTATCTTCCGAAGGCAATTTCCTTAGTTCAAGCTTTATATTCCGAAGAATTTTTAGTCTCGGAAGTATATCTTCACTACTTCCGAAGCTTGAAAACTTCTTTATTCGGAAGATATTCTTACTCTTGGAAGTAAATTTATTTGCCTTCGGAAGTAAGTTTCGACTTCGGAAGAGAAAATCCTTCGAAAATACTTTTACCTTCGGAAGAAGACTTTAATTTGTAATGGAAACCTTTGAGGCCCACATTGTAAAAAGCAAAGATTTTATCAATAATGTCAAAATATTTTAAATGGCTTTTTAACCTTACTGCCCCCTTCACATCTTACCCCCAACCCATCACTTCACCTTATCCATCCGCCTTTTTCACCCATTTATATAATTCCGACTCATCACTTTAATCTTTTTACCACTTTTACTGCCCAAAGCACTTCTCATTCCAACTCTCAACACTTCTCTTATTCAAACTTGCTTCCCCTGTTCTTTCTCAAAATGGCACTAAACCCTTAATACAATCAAGTCGCACTTCTGGATTCATCCAGAGATGCTGACTTCTCTCATTATCTTTTTTCTCACCCAATCTACCTACTATATTTCCTTGACTGTAAACCCCATCGTTTATCTTAACCAAATAGAGGAGTTTTGGGCTAACGGTCATATCAAAACCCTAAATCAAGTCAGGGTTATAAGGTTGAGCATTTGTGGCCAGGAGTTTGTCATCTCTGAACACATCATTAGGGAGCATCTGGAGCTTCATGATGAGGGCACTCCTACTGAGTGTCCCAAGTCATACCTGGATGATACATATACTCTGATGGGTTATGGTGGAGATGTAAGCAAGACTACTGTCTACAAGTTTATTTTCTCCTACAACTAGAAGTTCCTGCTACATGTTGTTCTCCATTGTTTATCAAACAATTCTGGGGGATGGGATCAAATCCCATATGAACTAGGGTGCCTAGTTCATGGGATGGTGAAAAGCCTCCGCTTCAACTACTCAAAGTTTATGCTGACTAACCTTATGGGGAACCTCCAGAGGGACATACTCTTCATGTATTCCAGGTTCCTTAAGCATATAATTAACTGTGAGCTGGACCAAAGTCAGCTTGTATGTATAGCTGCTTTAACTATCCCTCATATAAGGCCGACCATCTTGAAAATCTTAAAGAAAGTGTCCACCAATTTCACTGGAAGACATACTTCACTTCTTCCAGGTATGATTGAGCCAATGGCTCCTGGTGACATCCCTGTTAACCCCACAGGTGATGAACCTGTCACACCCCCGCTAAAGCGGAAACACGGGGATGTAACGAGACGGGATCGTCATAACACATGGTATACGTTAGAGAAGCACTATAAGTATGATGACAAGCGTGTCATGACGTCACCCGAACACAAATGGAGACTTGTGTCGTGTTAGTCAATATTCACGACAACATAGCCATAAGCATAACATAATGATGATCACATAATCAAGTAGTAAGGCATTGTTTAATTCCCACAACCCGGGAACAAGTGTCAAATATGC
>BJCM01205466.1:0-11247 GCA_018326385.1 Flaveria bidentis | reverse complement strand
CATGAACATAGTCCAAAATCACACCATACCCGCAACATACACATATTCATACATACGGGTATGAAACCTTAGTTTTATAAAAAGTTCATACATGCACTTTCAGCCCCAAAATCAGTTAAAATATGTAAAAGAGGGGTTCTAGAACTCACCTTAGCAGCCTCTTCAGGTAAGACTTCCTTCAAAGCCCTATTGCTACAAGTTCTCACCTAGAAACCCACTAAAAAAACACAACTGAACACACACAACATACATAAGCACACAACCGAGGATGTAACCAGTTAAGAACATCTTAAATACATGAACTCTTACCTTGAATTCGACTTCTTTCTTGTTCTTCTTTCTAAAACCAAGAGTTTCTGCTTCCTGATACACTCTCTCTCTAAAAATCCGATGGTACAAGATGCGTAGGAGGTGATGGGCGGCCATCACTCTTTACACCCATTTTCAAACCTTTTGTCCTTTTTGATACTTTTTACCCTCAACTTGGGTAAAATATCTTTTCTTTTTTTCCTTCACTTTATTCTTCCTTCTTTGTCTTTTATAAATAATCGGGTGTTACACGCCACCCCCTTCTTCCCTCTCATTGGGATTGGTTGTCTTGTTTTAATACAAGACATTAACCAATTCATTACTACACTCAATCACACTCTCTCTCACACACAAGTGCATTCTTTTTCTCCATTCTTTCTTGCAATTTTAGGCCAAGAGAAGGTGGGTTTGAAGAAGGAGTTTTGGTGTTTAGTTCCTAACAAGTTGGGTGTTTTGTAAGAGCTTGAGGGCATACTAGCTTGAGGCATTTTGCTTTGGAGGGTTACATTCAAGAGCATCATCTTCTTCATCTATTATCCGTCTCACATCCTCTTGTTCTTGGAAAGGTAGTTTTCTAAGAATACCCTATGGTTGTTTATGTTTTGATGGCATTTCTTTTCACATAAATGATCCTTGTTCATGGGTTTGCTTTTCTTGGTTATAAAATGGTTTATTTCTAACAACTAAAACAAGTTTTAAATCACTTGATCCGCTGCGTTTTTATGTTTAAATTGTTAAAAAACTTTGATAAACTTGTAAGAAACCCAACACGCACTTTAACATCCCATCTCTTCAAATGGAGGCTCTCAATTAATCATGTTTGTTGTTCCACAGAGCCAATTATATCAAACAGTGGAACATGGAGACGCATGAGTTTTAAATAACTAAAAAAGGTGCACGCTTATGTTCCTCCAAATTGTGAAGAAATTCACCCTTATGTTGATGAGTTTAATGGAGTAGCACCATAACTGTATCTTGACAAGCTGCTTATGTTTTGTTGGACCCTGAAAGGAACATACATGCCAATTCAAGTGGTGGGTTGATGGTTATTCTGCTGGAAATCCCACAAGTCCAAACATTAATGCGGAAGGAAAACAAGTGCGGCGAACCGCATTTGTATATGAGGAAGACATAGAACAAATGTGCATAAGTATTTGTTCTTCCGCATTAAGCTAGAAAGAAATGCTGACAAGTTTTGTACATAATGCGGATGTCCAACAACAAATGCACATAAGTGTTTGTTCATCCACATTTGTCAATTCTGATGACCAAACACTAATGCTGATGACAAGGAAGAAATGCTGATCAAGATCAATACATCCGCATTAGTCAATGCCGATGAACAAAAGAAATGCTGATGAAGACTTATACTAGTTCTAATGTATAGGTCAGGGGTAATTTAGTCATTTTGTAAAAGGTATCTTGTTAGCCTATAAATAGAATAGAAAACCTCGTATGTGAGGGGACTGTTGATAGACATTATAAACAATCAGAATATTTTGTTTAGTCTTATGCTCTCAAGGTGTATTGTTACTATTTAATGCTCAAACCCCAACATTCATTATAACCAATCACCTTCACCCTGTTCCCGGGATACTTACAGCTGGCCAATCATCGCTCATAAAACACATAATTACATTTAACTTTCATAAAATATCACAACGGAACATTATAAAAGTTTTGCAAAATAATACATCGTTATCACATTACAAAACACATGTTGCATTACATCACAAAAACATTATAAAAATGGATTCCCTCTAAAACAAGCCAAGTAGTCGTCTCATGCCATCCTTAGCAATGCTCACGTGCCAACCGGAAAATGCATAAAAAGTCAGCGTTGCTGCGTGAGTTCTAGTTTTAACATAAAACATGCTTTACATTCATTAAAATCGTTCTTTACTTCTGCATGTGATCACACAATATACGTACACATAGATAATATCATTATTATCTTCATCATTCGTTTGTTAACTTTCGTTCATTCATCGTACAGCATCATCATTCAATTTCATACATAACTTTCATACTTTCATTCGTACGTTCATTACATTCGATGACATGTACAATACCCCGAACATTATGCACGAAGCTAGTTACTGGGCCTGACGTCTTTCATAGACCTACAACATTATGCACGAAGCTAACTCCAGTACCTAGGGCAAGTACATTCACCACTTATCTTTTCTCTATCATTTTGGATCAATGCCATGTGCTATACCCCGAACATTGTGCACAAAGCTGGTTACTAGGCTTGAGGTCTTTCATAGACCTCGAACATTGTGCACGAAGCTGACTCCAGTACCTAGGGCAAGCGGCAAGGGCCCCACACATATGATCAATCACAAAGATTGGACCCTAGTGTGCATCCTTCTGGGGTAGCTAACCCGCGCACAGTTGAGCTAACACCCTTCATTGGGTGTGAACCTCTATACATTTGCTTGCAAGCCTTTCTTAAGGTCATTCATTCGTTAATGCATGCATTCATTCATCATGTTCCTCTTTTTCTTATCTTCCACTTTACGTTACATATCTCTTTCATTTCATTTATTAACATACAACGTAAAGCCACGAGAAAATAAACTTACATAACAGGAACATTAAAATACACATACAACATCATCATACAGGGCATCATACATATATAACATACATCATACATATCCTGCATAACATCATGTACGTCATGCCAAAGCATCATACATCATAACATGCCCATGATAACATCTATGACCTTAAAAAGTCAACTTACATAGCCCCCGGGAACCTCCCAAGTCAAAGACTAAATTATACTTTTTCTCCAAAAAGTCAGAAATATTCCAAGTGTTCATTCGCATTTGTCTTAGTTTATCCGCATTTCTTTTAGTTCATCTGCATTTGTTTTAGTTCATTCGCATTTGTCTTAGTTCATCCGCATTGACTTTACTCATCCGCATTTCCTCCAATACTCATCTGCATTTTCCATACTTAGTCAATGTTCATCCGCATTTCCCATACTTAGTCAATGCTCATCCGCATTTCCCAGACTTAGTCAATGTTCATCCGCATTAACTTTCATCTGCATTGACTTTCATCCGCATTGACTTTCATCCGCATTTGCCAACACTTAAGCAGTTTTCTCTAAAATTAGGCGTGTGAACTACTGTTTGGGCGCATAAGTAGCCTAGGGCACACTATTCATCAGATTCACTCCCCAAATCTCATCTTTCATGTTCTAAGCTTAACTCTTACATTCTAAGCCTTAGAAACACAACCATAACATCATCAAATCATGAACATAGTCCAGAATTACACCACAACATCATCATACACACATTCAAACATACGGGTATAAAACCCAGTTTTATAATAACATACATCCATGCATTTCCAGCCCCAAAATCAGTTAAAACATGTAAAAAGAGGGGTTCTAGAACTCACCTTAGAAGCCTCTTGAGTATGGCTTCTTCAAAACTCGCCTGTAATTGAGTTCAACCGCCTAAAAAACCACTAAAAACATACACCCGAACACACACAAACACACATAAGCATACAACCAAGGCAAGGCCAGTTAACAACACTTAAAACCATGAATTCTTACTTTGAAATCGATTTTTCCTCTTGTTCTTCTTCAAAACCCGAAAACTCAGCACCTTCTCTCTCTAGAATCCGTAAGCAGAAAGGTGATGTGCAAGAGTGGGCGGCCATCACCTTTATTCACCAACTTTTTCAAAGTTTTATCTTTTTGACACTTTTTACCCCTTAACTTGGGTAAAATATATTTTCTTTCTTTTTCTTCACTTTATTCTTCTTTCTTTGACTTAAAAAAATAACGGGTGTTACAAGTCCACCCCCTTATACAGGTTTCGTCCCCGAAACTAGTTATTACTCAAAGAATTGTGGGTTATGCTACCTCATCTCTTCTTCAGTCTCCCACGTAGACTCGGATCCCTTCCTGTGCTTCCATTGTACACGCACTAGAAGAACCACTTTATTCCTCAGCCTCTTCTCTTTTCGATCAATGATTGCCACTGGTTGCTTCACATAATTGAGCCTTTCATCTACTTCGATATCCTCCAGTGGAACAATCACATCTTCTTCTGCTAGACACTTTCTTAGATGAGATACATGGAATGTTGGGTGAATTCCACTTAACTCATCTGGTAACTCAAATTTATAGGCCACCTCTCCTATTATATTAATGATTCGGAAAGGCCCTATGTATATTGGGCTCAACTTGCCCCATTTTTGGAACCGAATGATACCCTTCCAAGGTGAGACTTTCAGCATAACCCTGTCACCCACCTGGAACTCAATCGGTCTATGTCGTTTATCTGCATACGACTTATGTCTATCTTTGGTTGCCTTCATGAAGGCTTTGATCTTTTTGAGATTCTCAGTCGTAGCCTCGATCATGTCGATGCTTCCTAACTCTTTCTGATCAATATCACCCCAACACACGGGTGTTCGACATCTCCTACCATATAGCATCCATTAAGGGGGCATGCCAATGCTGGCATGATAACTGTTGTTATATGAGAACTCAGCTAACGGTAAGTGGTAATCCCAACTTCCTCCAAAATCAATAACACATGCTCGGAGCATATCCTCTAGTGGCTGAATGGTCCTTTCCGATTGGCCATCAATCTGAGGATGATAAGCCGTGCTGATATTCAACCTCATCCCCATCACTTCATGGAATTTCTTCCAAAATTTAGATGTAAACCGGGTGTCACGATCAGACACAATAGACACCGGCACACCATGACGAGTTACAATCTCCTTAATGAAAAGACCAGCCAACCTCTCGGATGAATATGTCTCACAGATCGGTAGAAAGTGAGCACTCTTTATCAAACGATCAACTATCACCCAAATAGCATCATACCCTCGCCCGGTAGCTTTGTAATAAAGTCCATGGTGATGTGATCCCACTTCCATTCTGGTATATCCAAAGGTTGGATCTTTCCATATGGCTTCTGATGCTCCGCCATCACTTGCAAGCAAGTAAGGCATTTACTCACATAATCTACCACATCACGCTTCATTCCCGACCACCAATAGTCTTTCTTCATGTCTTGGTACATCTTCGTAGCATCGGGATGAATAGAGTATTGATTCTTATGAGCTTCATCCATGATCTTCATTCGTAAATCCCCAAAACGAGGAATCCACATTCGTCCAAATCGGGATCAAACACCAAGTGTGTTTTCACCAAATTCCGCAACCAGACCTCTCATTCTTTCAGAGTTAAGATGATATTCTTTCAATGCCTCATCTTGAAACTCTTTGACTTGCTTCATCACATCAGAGGTCATGATCAACTGGTATGCTTTCACTCGAATCGGTTCAGGTCTCTCTTTCCGGCTAAGGGCATCCGCTACCACGTTGGCTTTGCCCAGATGGTAGTGGATCTCGCAATCATAATCCTTTATAAGCTCCAACCATCTTCTCTGCCTCATGTTCAAATCTTTCTCCTTAAAGAAGTACTTCAATCTCTTGTAGTCGGTGAATATGGTGCATTTTAAACTGTATAGGTAGTGCCTCCAAATCTTTAATGCAAAGACCACGGCTGCTAGCTCCAAGTCATAAGTAGGATATTTAACCTCATGAACCTTTAATTTTAGGGATGCATAGGCTATAACCTTTCCTCTCTACATGAACACACACCCCAACCCCGAGTAGGAAGCATCAAAATATACCACCAGATCTTCACTTCCATCGGGTAATGACAGAATAGGAGCTTGAGTCATAATCGCCTTTAATTCCTTGAACGCCTTCTCTTAAGCTTGACCCCATACGAACTTTACATCTTTCTAGGTCAACTTGGTCAGTCGAGAAATGATCTTAGAGAAGTCTTGAATGAATCTCCTGTAGTTGCACGCCAGACCCAAGAAACTACAAATCTCGGATGGCGTCTTTAGAGACTTCCATTGCATCACTGCCTCCACCTTGGCTAGGTCCACCATAATCCCATCAAGATTCACCACATGACCCAAGAATTGAACCTCGCGTAACCAGAATGTGCATTTGGAGAATTCAGAATACAACTTCTCCCTTCTTAACGTCCTCATCACCTCTAGAATGTGACTGACATGCTCCTCTTCACTCTTGGAATAAATCAGGATATCATCGATAAACACAATCATTGATTAATCCAACATTGGTCGGCACACTCGATTCATCAGGTCCGTGAAATCAGCTGGCGTGTTGGTCAACCCAAATGACATAACAAGGAACTCGTAGTGACCCTAGCTCATGTGAAAAGCTGTTTTAGGGACATCCTGCTCTTTCACCTTTTGCTGATGGTAGCCCGACCGAAGATCTATCCTTGAGAACCAACTGGAACCTTGGAGTTGATCAAACAAATCATCAATTCTTGGTAAGGGGTATCGGTTCTTTATTGTCAACTTATTCAGCTCATGGTAGTTAATACACATCCTCATACTAACGTCTTTCTTCTTCACGAATAAGACCGGAGTACCCAAAGGAGCGATACTCGATCTAATAAACCCCTTATCAAGCAGCTCTTGCAATTGCTCCATCAATTCTTTCATCTTAGTAGGAGCCAACTGATACGGTGCCTTGGCAACAGGTTGCGCACCTGGTATCAAATCAATCTGAAACTCAATCTAGCGATCAGGTGGCACTCTTTGTAAGTCTTCGGGGAACACATCTGGAAAGTCTCATATAACCGGGACATCGGATAGTTGTGGTGTTGGTGTTTCCACATCCTTCACATAAGCCAAGTAGGCGCTACATCGTCGCCTCATACACTTTCCCGCCACCGCCATCGAAATCACTTTCAGAATCGTAGTGACTCGATCACCATAAACCGTCACCAAACTCCCTTCAGGCGCTGTCAAACGAATCATCTTCTTGCGACACACAATGTTCGCCTCGTAGTTTGCTAATCAATCCATCTCCAGGGCTACATCAAACCCTCCTAGTGTCATCACAAATGGTCTAACAGGAAACTTGTGACCTTCTAATTCCACGTCATAACATTCTATCACCTCCGAAATCCTAGTAGACTTACCTATGGAAGTTTCTACATCAAAGGGCGTATCTATATTCTTACTACTAACAGGCAGTTTAGCATAGAAAATAGCATAAATGAAACTTTTACTAGTACCAGAATCGAATAACATAGAGGCTAAAGTTTGGTTTACTAGAAACGTACCTGACACAACATCAGGGGTCGTCCTAGCCTCCTCCTGCGTCATCGTAAATGCTCTGGCGCATGCACTCGGTCCTTCACCTCCAGTATTCTTCACCCCAGAACCCTCAGCCCACGGCTTCTTACAATCTCTACTCATGTGACCATCCGCACCATAGTTGAAAGATTTCCCTGCTTTGAATTCCCCTCCCATATGACAAGGCTTCCCATATTTCAAGCACACGCTCAACCCCCACCTACACTCGCCACTGTGCTCCTTCCCATATTTGCAACATCCCTTTACTCCCACACCGGATGTGACCACACAACGGCCATCTACCCGTGCATTCTTGTTACCCGTCGGGGCACCACCCCGACCAAACCTTTTTCCATTCTAATTCCGGTCACCAGTACCTTTCTTGCTGCCTTCAGCCACCACCACAGTTCTCTCATCATACAACCTCCCTGCCAAATCAACCGCCGACGGAAAGGTACTCGGCCGGGCGATGATCATGTGCCTGCGGATATCCGTCGGCAAGCCCTAAATGTATCTCTTGATCTTTCATGACAGACGCGTCACATGATCTGGCACCAGCCGTGCCATTTCATTAAACTTGGTGGTGTATTGCTGATGTGTCATAGTTCCTGCCTCCAACTGCAGGAATTCCCTTTCAACTTTGTCCATCTCAAAGTGAGGACAGAACTCCTCAATCACTAGTCTCTTCAAACTCCGACCACCTCATTCTTTCGATAGCCCGACTACCCTCAGCTTGGACAATATTGTCCCACCAGCATAAAGCTGAGTCCACGAAAGAGTGGGCAACAAACTTCACCTTCTGATCCTCTCGGCACTCTCTGATGCTCAGAACAACTTCCATTTCTCTCACCCACCGGTGAGCAGTAGCAGCAGTGCCGTTAGCATCAAAAGTACGGGGCTTGCATCGTCGAAATGCCCTATAGTTACAGCCTCGTGCCACCTCCGGTACAGGCTCTTCTTCTTCCTCTTCTTCTTCATTATTAGAAAAAACCGTCTCAGTCTCAGGGTGTCTTCTCTCGCCCGTAGGTCTGCTTCTCTCCTTCCTTTCTCCTTCCCTCATAGCCTTGATAACTTCGGTCACCATAGACGGTAAGATTGTCTGCATGACCTGGTGCACCTCTTCGACAACAGCCTCTTTCACTAGTTAACATTAAGAAAATACCTGATGGCACGCAGCTACTTGGACTGGCATCCCTTCCCTTTCCGTCCCATTTTTAGTTTAAGTTTAGGTTTATTTTGAAAATTTACCCGTTTCACTTAACTTTGGCTCTGATACCAACTTGTAAGGCCCCGTTCCCGGGATGCTTACAGCTGGCCAATCATCGCTCATAAAACACATAATTACATTGAACTTTCATAAAACATCACAGCGGAACCTTAAAGTAACATTTCATTTCATTATAAAAGCTTTTGCAAAATAATACATCGTTATCACATTACAAAACACATGTTGCATTACATCACAAAAGCATTATAAAAATGGATGCCCTCCAAAACAAGCCAAGTAGCCGTCCCGTGCCATCCTCATTAATGCTTACCTGCCAACTGGAAACTGCATAAAAAGTTAGTGTTGCTAAGTGACTTCTAGTTTTAACATAAAACATACTTTATATTCATTTAAACCATTCTTTACTTCTGGATGTGATCACACAACATACGTACACATAGATAATATCATTATTATATTCATCATTCATTCGTTAACTTTCGCTCGTTCATCGTGTTGCACCCTGAAAGGATCATACATGCCAATTCAATGAGTGATTTGATGATTGCTTTGCTGGAATCCCATAAGTCGAAGAAGAAATGCGGATGAAGATCCTGCTCAAGAAAAACCAAGTATTGTCTTCCGCATTTGTCAATGCGAAAGACATAAAACAAATACGGACAAGTATTTGTTCTTCCGCATTGACAAATGAGAAAGACCAAGTATTAATGCGGACAAGACTTCGCTCATCCGCATTTGACAAATGCAGATGACCGAACAAATGCGCAGAAGTATTTGTTCATCCGCATTAACCAATGCGGATGACCAACATACTAATGCAGATGATCAACATACTAATGCGGATGATCAAGTGAAGAAATGTTGATCAAGTTAACTCATCCACATTTGCCAATGCGGATGAACAAGAAAAGATGCGGATAAAGACTTAGACTAGTTCTGATGTAATAGGTCAGGGTAGTTTAGTCATTTTGTAAAAAGCATCTTGTCCTATAAATAGAATAGATAACCTCGTACATGAGGTGACGGCTGATAGACATAGAGAATATTTTGTTGTCTTTATTCTCTGTAATCAATCACTTTCATGTATATAATACAAAAGCATTTATGAGTATAATTCTTGCATTGAATGTTCTTTGATTGTTTGTTTCAACCATTCAATCATTGACTTGATTATTCACAGTAAGAATCTCAATCTTACTTACCCAGTCAATTGGTATCAGAGCTTTGGCTCTCGGTTCTCTTTCGGATCTGCACAAGAACTGAATAGAACTCGATTGATCTGGTAATCAAGTTGCTAGTAGAGTATATCATCATCTCTACATAGTAAACAACAGGAAATACTCCTATCAACACATTCTCACCAAAATATTCCCAACAGCAAGAAACTCACTACAATCACAGATCTGATTCTAAAATCCGTTTGAACTATTTTGACAAGTTGGACTAATCAATCTTAAAAAATATAAATCCATATTAATACAAGTTAAACACTTTATTAAAATGGATTCTAACAGTAACTCAGAACTCGGTCATACACCTAAACCTCCTATGCTTAAACACAAATCTAAGTTTACACAGTGGAAAATCAGGTTTAGGAATTACATCATAGGTGTAGATCCTGATTTCTGGATCTCAATATGCAAGGGGCCACATATCCCTGTCATTTTGTCTGTAGATCAAGCTGCAATTTACAAAAATGCAAGAATACCCATTGAAGATCTAAATCTTGATGATGAAGATTATAAGAAAATCAAGATTGACCTTAAAGCTTACTCTATTCTAACTCAAGCACTCAAGATGGATGTCCTGAAAAGATTGGAAAATATGGTACTGCAAAAGCTGTGTGGGATGCAATGAAAATTATGTGTGAAGGAAGCAGTGAGGTAGCAGAAATTAACAAGGATAAGCTTGTTAATCAGTATGAAACATTTCACCACACCAAGGGAGAGTCCATATCCAAACAAATGCACAGATTTGTACAGTTGGTAAATGACTTGGAAATCATGGAAGTCATTTACAAGATCAAGGAATTAAACAAGAAGATGCTTCACAGCCTCCCTGAAAGCTGGAAACAGAATGTAACAATGCTGAAAAATACTCTTGATCTTGAGAGTACTACTTTGGATATCATGATAGCCAAAATAGAAGCATTAGAACTTGATGAAAGAAGCAGAAATCTTGGTGGACCAAGAGTGATTGAGGCCTACAAATTTCTATCAACATTCTATGGAGATCAACTGAACAACACTAGGTTCATTGCAACTCCACCAATCAATCATCTATCAACATCATCTCAAATATCCAGAGTCACAATTGCTCCTCAAACCACTCCTGAAGACACAAGATCAGAAGAACAAAAGGCAACTTACAATGCCTTTGTTGCAAGCTTTGAAGCATACTTAGGAGGAAGACTTACTTCTACTCATCTAATTTAGGAAGATCTGGAGGAAATGGATCCTGATGATGTGGAAGAAATGGATCTACAATGGCAAATGGCCATGATTGCCATGAGAGCCAAGAAATTCTTCAGAAAAG
>BJCM01205460.1:0-34007 GCA_018326385.1 Flaveria bidentis | reverse complement strand
CACAATTGGTATCAGAGCCGGTTACTGCTGGAATGATCTAACAATCATTCTAGCAACCCGAGCTCTTGATTTCTGGATCAAATTTCAGATCTTGACGTTAAACCCACTTCGTGTTTTTCGTGTTTTGTTTAGATCTTGTTACGTGTGATGTTTCTATGTTAAAATCGAACTCGAATCAACGTTGTGATCACCCTTTCGAATCTGATGATGTCTATTTTGTTTCGGTTCATGTAAAATTCGTCAGATTAGGGTTTTGGGCAGCCCTGCCGGCTGCAGATCTGAAAATCTGCGTACAGACTCGTTCATGCGACTGGATCATGCTAATGGACTATTCGGGAGACTGGAACATGCTAATGGACCATTCGGGCGACTGGACAATGCTAATGAACTATTTGGGCGACTGGACCATGCTAATGGACCATTCAGGCGACTTGATCATGCTAATGGATCATTCGTGCGACTGGACCATGCTAATGGACCATTCGTGCGACTGAACCATGCTAATGGACCACTCGTACGACTGGACCATGCTACTGGACCAGTCTTATGACCAGTCATGCTACTGGACCAGTCTTATGACCAGTATCACGAATATATCATTCGTGTCATCCATTCACATGAATGTGATATTTGTCCTCCACGTCATACGGATGAACGGTGTTCCTAACCAAAAAAAATAGGTCTGGAACTACCTTTTACGTAGATTTGAGAATGAGCAAAGTACATTCACCCCGAGGTTCTTTTGTCAAATAAGTTTGATGGGTACCCCATGATTCGTTGGACTTCCAGAATAGGTGAATGTTGTTGGAACACGAAAGTGAGAAAAGAAGATGTCAGTAATCGGTGCTGAGTGTGTGGGGTAGTCAGGAGCATCTGACTATCTATAGGCCAATCAAGTTATATCTATCCGCACAGATAGGATTCTCATTCTTAGGGGGAATCCATGTATAGAGAAATTGAAGATGCAATCAGAAAGTGATGATGTTAGCAGGTTTCTGATGATGAATCTACATGCATGCTAATTTGTTTGATGTTGTCAGCTGTGGATTGGAACCTTCAACCTTTTGCCCAATACATCATATGAAGACGCCAAGAGAGCACAACATTTATATATTGGGATATGCTGAACGTGAGGGGGAATTTTTGCAGGGGATAATGTTAATCAAGTTAGCCTGTGTGAAGATTGAAGCAATGGAAAATTGTTCATGTCTTTATCTGGAAAAATCAATCATATGGGGAATTTTGCTATGATGATGGTGTTCTGCAAAGTAAATGAAAGTTGTTGTGCCTAAATTCATTTTCAGGGATGTGTAACAACCTGACGGATCGGCAACGTTGGCTAATATGGTTTTTCGTTTGATTCTATTGGAAACCAGAGCAAAGATTGACTGAAGATTGTAAAAGGTGCTATCTACTATTCGCAAGCAACGTCCAAGGCGGAATTTGTGGGATAGTCATATATAGTGTGACCGTTTCTTGACGAATAGTCTAGGCTTAATGTAATACACCTGATATATTGTAAACACATGAAACCGGGTCATTCATAGGAGCATATGCGAATGAGACTCAGTCGTACGACTGAGCCTTGCTAATGGGCCAGTCGTGCAACTGAGAGATGCGATTGGGACATTCGTAAGACTAAACCATAAGTATGGTCCAGTCGTACGATTGAACCATACGCATGGTCCAGTCGTACGATTGAACCATACGCATCGTCCAATCGCATGAATGGGCCCAGTCGCATCTAATATGGGCTGAGGCCTATATATACCAGTTTCAATGTGTAGAGAGATATGGATTTTGAGAGGAAGTCTGCCCGGAGCCTAGGGCTGCCGGATGAGAGGGGAGATCATGCTCGATCTTCCCCTTGCCAAGAGTCTTGATTCTTATGTTGTAACGAGCTTGTAATCGTTAGGTTTTATCAATGAAACCATTCAATTATAGTTTGTGTTATTGATTGACTTTTGGTTTGCTGTTATTTATCCTTCCGTCAAGAACATGCTCGGATGTTTACCGATCCAGTCGACTTCACAGAAACAGGGACCAAAGGTTTCATTATTCTTCTGACTCTTCAGCTGAAATTGATGAGATGAAACATCAAAATATCATCAGAGATCTCCCAGAACAGCTCTCTCTAAGTCACAGTTTAGAGGAAAGTACCAAGAAGTCACCATCATCGATAGGAGCGGGATGGGTTTCATATTCTAATTAGTTCTTTTGTGCTTGCAGGGTCATCCATATAGGTCCAATAGCTTATTGTATGTGGACAGTGGATGCTCCTGACACATGACTGGAGATTGTTCCCTCCTTCATGACTTCAAGCATATACAAGGAACCACTATGGCATTTAGAGGAGATTCACAAGGTCGCAGAATCACTGGTGAAGGATCTGTGACAAATGGGATATTGAGCTTTGATAGAGTGAACTTATGTGAACAACTAAATTTCAATATTCTCAGCGTCTCAGATATGTGACAAGAAATATTCAACTCACGTTACTGAAACTCATTACTAGATTCTGAAACCAAGATTTCATATTCCTAAAGAATGGGTTGTCTTAAAGACCCTGAGGAAGAATAACACCTATGTCTTAACCTTGAATTCTGCTAACCAAAAGAAGCTACATGACTTCTATCAAAAACATCATTCGATGAGTCTCAACTTTGGCACAGACGTTTGGGTCACACAAACGTTAAAAACATGAACAGATTGGTCAAAGGAAACCATGTCATTGATTTACCCCAAAATGAATTTCACTTTGTTGATCACTATTCAATGTGCCTCAAAGGGAAACAACAAAAATCTTCCCATAAACCAAAGCTTATGAACATAAACAATTCTCCATTAAAGCTACTTCATATGGATCTTTTTGGACCAACTCATGTTATGAGTATTGGAAAGAAATAGTATTGTTTGGTGATCTTTGATGACTTTTCAAGATTTACATGGGTTTTCTTGTTAGTTCATAAAAATGAAGCATCCCAACTAATAAAAGATTTTATCACAAAAATTGAAAACCAAATTGATCATAAGGTCAAAACAATAAGAAGTGGTAATGGGATAGAGTTTAAAACGAAGATATGAGTTCCTATTTTGCAACCAAAGGCATTGAACATCAATTCAATGCAGCTAGAACTCCTTAACAAAATGGGGTAGCTAAAAGTAGAAATAGAACACTGATTGAAGTAGCAAGAACGATGCTAGCCGATGCTAAACTGCCAGTTACCTTCTAGGAAGAAGCAGTTAACACTTCGTGCTTTGTGCAAAATAGAACTCTGATTGTAAAAGAAAACAACATGATTGCTTATGAACTATTATTTCATAGAAAACCATTTATTGGATTTTACAAGTCACTTGGTAGTCCTATCTCAATATTAAACACCCGATACTATTTAGGAAAATTTTAATCTAAGTCTAATGATGGATTCTTTGTAGGTTATTCTTCAGTTTCAAAGACTTACAGAGTGTTTAATCCTAGATTAAACATTATTGATGAATCAACAAATGTTCAATTCAAGGAACATTCATTTCCCATAACTACAAATAGTCCTGATTGGTTGTTTGATATTAACTCAATTACAAAATATTTTAATCAATTTCATTTGTTTGATGTAGGAAATATACATTCAGCTGAACCTTATTCAGGAGTTGAAAGAAGAATGACTTTCAAATGGTTCGTCCAACCTCATCTAAAAAACTAAATGAAGATGTTCCACTACAAGTTGATCCTATCATACAACAATCTCAAAATCAAAGTGTTTCAAATGAAGTTGGTTCCATCTTGTTACCATCACATTTAGAAGACCCATCAACGGAGGTTAGAAATCAAGATCAAGCTACAAATCAAGTTGAAATAGAAAGAACATCAAATGATGGAAGCAATCAAAGTGCTGCTAATGCTGAAGTAGTCACAGAAACATAATCTGATTATCTTCATAATTCTCCAACAGTACAAGATGAAGATGCCTCTCACCATGATGATCTAAATGTCTTAAATCTTGATGTAACAGTTGTTGTTGACTCAATTCCAATCACCTGAATACACAAGAATCATCCAGTGGAAAGCATTATTGGTGAATTTAATTAAAGGCTGACAATAAGCAAGTCAAGTATTACAAACATTTGTTTGTTCTCATGTTTTCTTTCTTAAAAACTACCCAAAAACATCAAAGAGGCTATTCAAGAAAATAGCTAGATTAATGCAATGCAGGAAGAATTGTTGCAGTTCAAAAAGCAAGAAGTATGGCAACTGGTAGATCTTCCCGAAGGACAATACCCTATCGGTACCAGATGGTTGTACAGAAACAAAACTAATGATAAAGGAATTGTCATCAGAAACAAAGTAACACTAATGGCACAGGGGTATACTCAGGAGGAAGGAATTGACTATGACGAAGTGTTTGCACCTGTTGCGAGATTAGAAGCAATAAGAATCTTTCTTGCATACTTAGCATCCATGAAGTTCATTGTTTATCAAATGGATGTAAAGTGTGCTTTCTTGTATGGAAATATTGCTAAAGAAGTCTATGTGAATCAACCACCTGGCTTTGATGATCCTGAATTTCTTCACAGGGTTTACAAGCTTGACAATGCCTTGTATGGTCTTCACCAAGCCTCAAGAAAGTGGTACCAGACTCTATCATCTTTCCTTCTGGAAAATGGGTATGAAAGAGGAAAGATTGATCAAACTCTCTTTAGAAAAAGAAAAGGAAGATAGATGTTGCTGGTTCAAATCTACGTGGATGATATCATTGTTGGCTCAACAAACAAGCTACTCTGCAAAGATTTTGAAGATCTCATGCATTCAAAACTCCAAATGAGTGCAATGGGGGAACTCACATTCTTTCTAGGAGTGCAAATCCAACAGACGGCAGATGGAACCTTCATTAATCAATCCAAATACATTGAAACAATGTTGAAGAAATTCCACCTTGCTGACTGTCAATCCATCAAAACACCTATTGATACTAAAGTGAAGATAGGACCTGATCAAGAAGGCAAATTAGTGGATCAGACTCATTATTGATCTATGATCAGTTCACTTATGTATCTAACAGCCAGTAGGCCTGACATTATGTTTGGTATTTGTGTGTGTGCCAGGTATCAAGCAGATCCCAAGGAATCTCACGTGAATGTTGTGAAAAGGATATTCAAATATCTTAACGGAAAGCCTGCTCTTGGATTTTGAAATCCAAAGGAAGAAGATTTCAATCTCCATGCCTTCACTGACAGTGAATATGGGGGATGCAATTTCAATAGGAAGTCCATTTCTGGTGGTTGTCAATATCTTGGTCCCAGACTGATCTCTTGGCAATGCAAGAAGCAGGCAAATGTATTTGTTTCAACTGCAAAAGCTAAGTACATTGCAGCATCAGCTTGTTACTCTCAACTTCTCTTGATTCAAAACCAGATGCTTGATCATGGTTTTAACTTCTTGCATACTCCAATTCACATTGACAACACAACAGCTGTTTTTATCATAAATAATCTAGTTTAGCAGTAAAAAACAAAACTTATTGAAATTAGATATCACTTTTTGAGAGACTGTGCTGAAAAAAGGTTAATCAAATTGACTCAAGTTCCCACTGAAAATCAATTGGCTGATTTATTCACCAAGGCATTTGAACCTAGTAGGTTTGAATTCCTAGTCTCATCAATTGGCCTAATTAACCTTGAATAAAATCAAACAAAACATCAAAAACAAATTAAAGTTTTAGAAAATTACAAAAAGTAGTCAATTTTGATGAAGAAAATGATCTATATACCAAGGGAAATGATATAATTGCAGTCATTATATCATTCACTGTGCTTAATTCAAAATTTGAAAGACTGACATGGCTTACCTGATATGTGGATAGGCTCAACTTGGAAGAGAAGATATATGTTGTGATAAACTAAAATCTTATTCAATGGTGAAACACTCATCTCAAAGTACCGGTATGTATTGGCAAATCTAAGTGGATGTGTGTGTAGTAACCTAAACACACCAGGTAATGATACTTTATAAATCACTTTCACCTACATCAAGTTTCACTCTGTTTTGCTATGCAAAGACCTGAAGAAACAAGCACATAGTGAAGATGTATTGATCCAAAAGATTCCCAATGAGGAACACATCCAAATTAGATGAATCTATAAAAATAATACATTCCTAAAAGAATCCAATCGTGGATCACCTTCCAAAGTGAAGTGAAAAGAATCCTAATGTGGATCAACTAATGAAAAGGATCAAAGTAAAAGAATCCCAATAAGGATAAGTGAAAATAAGATCTTATAACTTAAGTGACCTGGTAAATCAAGTTGTGAGACATATCTACCATACATTACATGAGGATGGTTGATCATTCCATACTTCTGTGTGTGAGGTACATGTTGAATAATCAAACAAACAAAAAGATGATAAATATCACATGCATTAAGATATTAACCAGATATGAGTCTAAGAGGACAACCATACTTTCAATCAATAAGTTCATAAACATTTCCATTTTGTTACAAACGAATGCGCATGTGTAATGTAAGATTGTTCCCAACAAAGGTATACTTTCTCTTCATGCTTAAATTAGAAAAAAAAATCAAAAAAATATTTCATATTTAAAAGTTTTAAATCTTTAAAGTTTCTATCTAGGTATGGATATAAACTTTAGGGGGAGTAATTTAAAACTTTGATCAGTTTTATAAATATATTTACTTTCTTAAATTACATTCTTAAAACTTCAAAACAAATCAAAAAGAAACTATTTGTGTTTTAGCTTATGCAAATTCATCAAAGCATAAGAAGTCCAAGATCAGTCAAACAATTGGACACTTGTATCATCTCTAATATACAAGTCAATCCAAACCAACAACTTCAACTTTGTATCATCTCTGATATACAAGTCAGTTAAAACAAACAACTTCATAAGACATAAGTCAATCAAAGACAATTCTTCATTACAAGAAAGAAAAATAAAAAATGACAATATCTCTACAAAAACATTAGTTTTAATTAACTTCAAAATTAATCGGGTAAGTGCATTGGTTAATATGGGTATAGTAACCCATGCATATAACCAATGCGGATAAAGGTTTATGCCATTTAAAACAAAGTGAAACTAATGCGGACATGACAACTCTACCGCATTTGTGTCAAATAAGGATACATAAAAGTTTGGTTTTAAAAGCCTATGTGACAAAAGTGTTCTATGAGATTTGTTAATGCAGAACACCATTGCATTGCCGCATTTCTTTTTACTCAGCCGCATTTCATGAATGTAGTTGACATCAACAATTCATGTGTATCAAATTGAATAAACAAAGAACTTAATCTCTTCAGTCAATCATGATGAAAGTTAATAAATACGGACATCTTCATTGGTAGCCTCATTTGTTGAAATAAACGTGGATAAAGGAATTTTACTCTACCGCATTTGTTACAGTTAACAAATGCTGACTAACTTTGTTCAACCACATTTGTAACAGTAACAAATGTTGACTAACTTTGTTCAGCCGCATTATAACAGTAACAAATGTTGATTAACTTTATTCAATCACATTGTTACAGTGAACAAATGTTGACTATCTTTGTCCAGCCGCATTTGTAATAGTAACAAATGCTAACTACAATGTTCAATCGCATTTGTTACAGTGAACAAATTTTGTTATGTTTTTACTCTTCTGCATTTGTAATAGTACACAAATGCTTATGAACAAAACTCATCCACATTGGCTACAGTGGTCTTAAAAATTGAACGCATTTGTCCTAAAACTTATAAATTTTTGTAGAAGACATTAATTGACTATTTAAAGCCATTTCAAAAGATCGTTTAATACTTTTCAAATTTGAGAGACTTTATAGTGCGACTAGCGAACCTCACTGTTCTTCATCACTCATCACCTTCATCATCAAACCTGTGTTTTACTTCATCTTACCTTATTTGTCCTCTGTTTTGATTCACTACAACTATAGTATCAAACAAACGGTGATAATCTTTGAAAATTATGACCTAAAATTTCAGACTTTTGAACCTGTAATGAACTTAGAACCCCAGGTCAAAAATGGTGATTCAAAATGAAACTTGAATTAAGAAATGACGATAATTTTCGACTGCAATGAACAAGTTAACTAAAAAGATGACAACACCATGATCTTCACCACCTTGTTCATTGCATGAACAGAGCATAACAAAAGATTGAAAATGAAAAAAAAATCTTGATTCTAAGAATTAAAATGGGTTAAAAACAACAAAAATGATCAGTTCAAGTATGAATAACAAAATAACAGTGATTATTCATAACAACATCAAGTATAGATATAAATCCTATGGAACAGTATCTATTAAACATTCAAGTTTGACCATAAAAAGTCAAAATGAGAAATTTCACTTGATGCATGTTCTACAATTTGTTGAGAATTATCAATCTTTCTAATTCATATGCCTCTAATGCAGGGTACATGGCAAATCTCCCTTGGAGCAAGCTCCATAATGTCATCAGTTATCTTGACCCTAATGTACCTGAGGTAGAAGATCATAGAGACATGATCAGATTTATATACACGACAAGAGTTGCTAATGCAATCACTATTAGACCAATCATTTATGAGAGATTCATAAGGTCTTTTTTCTTGCATTGCTGAGATGACAGAGATAGCTGGTGTAAGGACTCTGTCAAGAAGAATCATTGATGATCATAATTTAAACATCACTGAACAAACTATGAGACAGTGTCTTTTGTTTGGTGATGATGCCAACTCTCCCTTAGAGCTTGAAGATGATGATATTACTTCTTTCTTTGAAACATTAGATATGAGGGAGTATATGAAGGCAAACAGATTGTAAAAGGATTAGTTGACTTACAATGGAGGTTCGTCATTCATCTTTACCAACATTGTCTGTCAAAGAGGAAGACTGGATGGAATGACATTCTAGTAATCACATCATCTGCTATATGTCCTTTATGCACTAACAGGCCATTGAGCATGTCTGCTTATTTATTCAATGGTTTGGTATCAAACATTCAGGAAGGGAGAAGACATATGTTCCTAATGTATCCAAGGTTCTTCCAATTCCTCATCAATGAAGCTTTTCCTGATATTGTACCAGAAGAACCTATGCTAGATATTCCTCATTATAATGCCAAGTCTTACAAGTACATTAAGAAGAGAGATCCTAGGAACTTTTACAGTGGAACCTTCTTTCCATTGTTGCCCTGGATAGTACAGTAGATAAATCCAGAAGAATAAGAACAAGAGGCTCACATTGATAAGGCTGATCAAGAAGAAGAACAACCTGCTCATGATCAACAAAATGTTGATGAGCAAGCTGTTGAAATGGAAGAATGATGGAGGTTAGTGTCACCCTAAGTGGATGTAAAGGTGATCTTCATATTGGACCTTTGCTTCATGATGCTGATATGGCCTCACCATTTATGCCAACACCAATACCATCACCCCAAATAACACCAATCCCAACACCACAAGTACAACCCATCATCTCTCCACATATATCACCAAAACTATCACCCCAAAGAATACCAATCCCATCACCACAAGCACAACCCATCATTTCTCCACATATATCTCTAATCCACCACTCACCCATATCACCTGTTCAAACATCTCCTGTTACTACTGAGCATGTTGAGTATGGTGATTTTGCCAGCTCTTTAGAGGTATCCAAATCATCATCTGATGAGGAGGATGATTCAAGAAAAATGCCTCTTAGGCAAGTTGCTTCTGAGGCTGCTCCATCAGAAAGTTATTCTGAATCAAGAGTCAACAAGCTTGATGAAAAAGATGAGTTGATTTCAGAATGGATGCAAAAAGTAGCCAAGATGGAAAGACTACTAAATAGAATATATGTTATCATTCAAGACAGACTTCTGGAATTGGATGAGAAAGAGATAAGGAGTTAAATGATGTGAAAGAAAAGTATGAGAATGAGAAGAAAGAAAAGGAAAAAGAGATTGAAAGTTTAAAGACAGCTCTCCAACATTCAAAGGATGAAATAAGTGGTCATGTTGACACTTTAGCCATCTAAACTATAGCCATGGAAGAACAAGATGGAATGATTGAAGAACAATATGAAATTATAAAAGACATGCAGAAACAGATAGAAACTCTAAATAAGATAGTATCTGAATTAGAGTTGCTTATTATGATCAAAAGAGAAGAAGAGATGGAGAAAGATGATAAAGGAGAGAAAATAGAAAAGAAAAGAAAAAGGAGATGGTGATAATTCCCCTCCAACCAAAAAGATGAAATTCTTTGAGACTGAGAAAAAGGCAGAAACTAGTGAATCAAAACATGATGAATCTAGAATGGAGATGGTGATCTATACAAGCAAACCAGAAAAAGTTCACTTTGAAGAGGATGAATTTAGTGATATGATTAAAGCCCTTGACTTTTTCACTATAGAAGAGTTTATTATAGATGATGATTTTTGAGAGTTCATTGTTGATCAAGTGCAAAACGTTGAACTAATAGTGATCATTCATCAATCTCCTATCCCAGTTGAGAAGGAATTGAGTATGAAAATAGTGCATGATGTATCATTGTTAGATGAACAAAAAGAGCCGATTAGAAGATTATGTGAAGAGCAAGAAAAGAGAGAAGAATCAGTAGTTGTTACCGATGAAAAATAAAAATCAGAGGCTAAAAAGGTGCCTCAAGAAGCTGAAATGGCTTAAACCTCTTCTGGTTCAGAAATGCAAACCTATAACAAAAGGAGGAAATATTTAACTAAGAAGGGAAAAGGGAAGAGACCAATGGCAGAAGAAGAACCAATCAAGAAAAAGAAAAAAGATGACCAAAGAAGCCGTGCAACAATTGCTAAATTCTTAAAGGAGAATGAAAAAGCTGAAGCCCAATTGAAAAAGAAGGCTGAATCGATTGATCTAGAAGAAGTAGAGATAGAGGGTGGTTATATTTTTGATGAACCAATAGCTCATAAAAGCCTTGTGAAAGAAGAGGAATCAGTATAAGAGATGGTAGAGAAAGCCCAAACTGATGACTTGATAGTGAATGCTATTTGTTTAATCAAGCATGTGTATGACCCTGATGAGGTATTCAAAAAGACATATGATGGAATGGTTGACGAATCAATAGCTCAACCACTGTATCATGATCCCTATAGTATGACTGACAGTGAAATGAAGTACTATTTGTCCGACCAAGGATTTACCAAGAAAATTGGGCAACATGAATACAAATTACCTAAGGGCTACTTTCCTTAGGATGATTAATGAGAAGAAAGAAAGGCTGAAGAAAATTGAAGAAAAGATCATAAGCAAAATGCCTAGAACAAGAGTGTGTGCATAAGACATCCAACTCACCCATAAAGATCATAACTCTCTAGCACCTGTTCTACACAAGAATCCAAAGGGCTGAGTCCTCTTAATTGAAGCTTCAAGAAGGGCTCACCACTGCTGAGATGATTAAAGGTGTGTCTACTCCAAAAGGCAAAACTAATCAGAAGATACTTTTCTGGAAGTATGATAGTGACTGGAACATGTTCATGATTAAAAGGATTTTAGGTTTAGTTTAATTCTTCACAGAGTACTCTGCTCTGGTGAACTACCTGGAAATCCATGATTTGAAAGAACTAGCCAATTTAGAGTTGATTAATCACAAGGCTATGTTTAAGGGTTATGAGTTTGAAGATATTCTAAGGATGTTTAAAATAGCAAACAACTTCAAGTCTCTCAAGGCTATCTACATGAGGAAATATAGATCCTTTGTCAACCCCTTAGAGAAGAAAAGATCAAAACTAGCTGACGAAGTGATATTCCCTGAACTACAGGTGAAGCCTAGTGAAACTCTGAAAAGAAAGATGGTATCTAGAACTCATTCCTCAAACTAATCTCAAATGTCTATTATGATGTAAAGACATATGAGTTGGTGACTAAAAGAAGATGGGGAGGAAAAGAAGGAGCTAAAATCAGGTTATTTAGTGGATATGAGGTGAGATTTTTAGATACTACATATACACAAGGAATTTCAGAGAGATAAAGAATAAAATGGGAGAAGAAGATGTGCATTTCTTTCAAAAATGGACAAAGATTCTAAAGATGACATTTGATAGAATCAATGTCAAGAAGGAGCAAAGGAAGAAGAAGAAGACTCCTCTGCAAATGGGAAATATTATAAAGTTAGAGGTGGATATGGATGGAGCTCTGTTGATTCATAGATATGGGTTGTCCACAGTGTCAATATGGGAACCCATTTCTCTAAAGAAGCTTCTCATAGAAGCCATCTACACAATGAGCCAGATGAAGAGCCATGTGCTAACAGAGAGAAGATGTCTGACACCAATGACTTTGTTAACACGATAAAGGCCATTCTGGATCAATCTCAGGTAGAACCTCTTATTCCTCCACAAGACCAAGCTGAATCTTCCTAACCTCAACCACCATAAAACCATTGAAGAACATAGGTTGTATAATCTTTAGGGGAGTATTGTTGGATCCTGAAAGGATCATACATGCCAATTCAAGTGGTGGGTTGATGGTTATTCTGTTGGAAATCCCACAAGTCCAAGAACCAATGCGGATAAAGAATCTACATCAACAATAGAAGAGAAGTGTCAGCTAATCGCATTTGTATATACGGATGAAGATAGAACAACTGCTGACAAGTATTTTTTTCTTCCGCATTTACAAATGTGGATAGCCAAAAAAACTGATAGGTATTTGTACATCCGCATTTACTAATGCAGATGTCTGGTAAAAAATGGGCATAAGTGTTTGTTCATCCGCATTTGTCAATGCTCATGACCAAACACTAATGCTGAACATCAAAAGAAATATTGATCAAGGTCAATACATCCGCATTAGTCAATGCAGATGAACAAAGGAAATATTGAAGAAGACTTTTGTACTTAGACTAGTTCTCTGATGTATAGGTCAGGGGTAGTTTAGTCATTTTGTAAAGGCATCTTGTTAGCCTATAAATAGAATAGAAAACCTCGTATGTGAGGTGATTGTTTATACACATTCTAGACAATTATATTCTATTGTTTAGTCGTATGTTTACAAGGTGTCTTGTTACTGTTTAATGCAAACCCTAGCATTCATTATAATCGATTACCTTCATTAATACAAACAGCATTTATGAGTATTTCTTGCATTCAATGTTGCTTGATTGTTTGATTCTGCCTTACAATCTATGACTCAATCATCATATTCGATCGTTGTTGGTTCACATCAACGGAGAATATCATTCTCAAACCCAGTCATACTTATGTCCACTGGTCCATAGCAACATCTACGAAGATTAATTGGCTTCGGAAGAACTAGTTCTTCTGAAGCCTTATATACTTCGGAAGAGGCAGCTTCTTCTGTGGCTTGAGGACTTCTGCTTTGGAAGTCATTGTCTTTGAATTCCACTAAATCTTGAACTTCGGAAGAGAAGACTTTGTTTTTGGAAGTTAGAGTTTTTCCTTCGGAAGTTGATATTGCACTTTGTCTTCGAAAGAACTCCATTTCATTCGTAAGTTCCACACATAGCTTCAGAAGTCCTTTATAAGTTACACCAAAAATAATTTAAGTGTTTGGTTATGGTTGCACCACCCTTTCTAGATCCAACAAACTCCCCCTAGGCTAATGCTACCAAAAGCTCACTTACTTCTGCTTCTCAAAACTTTCTGCACAAGGGACGGGAGATATTTGTCTGTTTCTTTGTTCTGTCCGGAAGTTGTGCTGAGAAGTTTGTGCAAGTCATCAGTAGATAGGAGATCCAATCTATCACTCCTAATGACATGCACCCTTTGTTTTGCCCCCCTAAAGAGAGTTAGTTTACGGGAGTTATAGTCATACTCCTATCAAATAATGGATTCAAGTTTAGGATCTATAACCATTTGGAGAAAGGCTTTGCCTTTGGTTGTTGATCTTTTCCTTTCCTCCTCCTCTCTACATTTTGACTCCTCTTCAATCCTTGTCCTAGTGGTTAGCTCAGCAAGGTGAAGGCTGCTCAAGTGATTTCTAATGTGGGCTACAGCCTAGGAGTTTAAGGGGTTGTAGAATGGCTTCTCTACTAATTCAGCAATATCAAATCTGCTCAAGTGTAGTAGAGATGAGGCATTAAGCTTGTTCAGCTCTCCATTCCCTCTCTCAACAACAAAGTTGTGAGAAGAGTCTTCAAACCTCCACTGGACAATCTTCTTTCTTGTGTGAGGGGGTTGTGCATCTGATAAGCTCCATCTTGATCTCCTTAAACTCCTCTAAGGAGAGATGTTTAGATTGCTGAGGGGATACTGAATGGTTGTTGAGTAGGTAGTGGTGTTTGGGTTATAGGTAGTGTTTTAGGTTAAGGAATGATTAGTTGAGGTGGTTGTGGTGATGGGGTAGGTATGATGGTTAGTGTGGGTTCAGGGGTGTAAGGTTTTGAAATGGGTTCAATTTTATAGGGAATGGAAATAGGAATGGCTCATGTTGAGGTTGGGGTTGGGTTTGGATTGTAGGTTGGGGTTGAGGTGTTGGTTTGGCAAACATCCCATGTGCCCTTTTGTACATCTCTTTCCTTTTTCCTAAGTGAATGTCAGCCTTGATGTCACTGATGTTGTAGTGTCTTTTCAGACATGGGTCCTACTTTCCTATCAGAGAAGCCATGAGCCCAGAGATATATCTTCATCCAGTCCTGCTCACCTCTCTTCTTGGCAGTAATGACCCCAACTTCTTCTTCTTTCTCTTCTTCTCCCTTATCTTCTCTTTTGCATCTTTCTTTCTCTCTTTCTCCAGTTGATCTTACTCTTTGTTGAAGAGCCATAGGATCTGTCATTGTCGTGTGGAGATAGTTCTTGAAGAGAGAAACCTTTGGAGTTTAGGAAAGTTATCCTTTCCTTCCTTAGTTGTAGATCAACTTCCCTTTTCTTCCTTTCTCTTTCCTCCTCTAAGGCCAACCTTGTTGCTTCCTCCCTTACCTCAATCTGTAGCATGGTTGCCTTTTCTACTTCTAATAACTCCACTAGTGGTAGCAAGAGTATATCTTCAATGATAGCTCCAAGATTAATGAGCTTGTCAATGATCTCCACCCTTTTCTTGTTGTTAACTGCCTCTTGGTTGGCTACAGCTGCTTGGGTACTGGTAGCTATCAACTTCCCAATTGGGAGTCTACCTTTTCTTTTAAATTTCTCAATCCTCTCCTCCTCCTGAAGCTCTTCGGCAGACATCTTCTTCGTTCCTTTGACATCTTCCGAAGTGCTAGACATTAATGGTTCTTGAATGAAGGGATCAAATTGAGGAATAGTGGATGGATATAAAGAAGTTGTTTGAGCTACGGGTCAGTTGAGAAAGTCCTCACTATTTACCTCATATGCTAGCTCTAGAATTGCATTTGTGATGATTAGATTCTCGGACAAGGCTAATAGGCTTTTCGCAGCTTCCATCTCAGCTTCGAAAGATTGAAATGTTCTTTCGAAGCTTTGACTTTAGCTTTGGAAGCCTGAGGGAATGCACTATATGTCCCAACTATTTCAGTTGTTGGGCCATCAATCCTTATTTCCCCTTCAAAATGAATCTCAGGTTCCATTTAGGCCTTAGGTTGACAAACTTCTTCACCAGTGGTAGAAGGTGCACTTAGCCTCTGAAGCTCTTCAGCTCCAAAGTATAGCATAGCTTCAACAATGCTAGGTTGACCTAAAGAATATCTCAATATGAACTTCAAGAGGATCCTATTGAGATCTCTGTTCATCCTTGGGTCCATTTGCAGGATAATTTGAGGAGGCTGAAGAAAGACTGTTGCTATAGGAGCTGTGTATCTAGCAGATACAGAAGTTAATGCTTGGCTCTGTAGTTCCTTTGTTGTTTGTCTATAAATATTCTCCCCCTTTTTGGTAGCATCATCTTGAGAGCTAGCTAGAGGAAGAAGTCAGTGAGACCGGAGTATGTACATGCCTGACAAATCTCTCAATCTATTTTTCAGCTAGTTGAGCCTTAAAATTTTTAATCTGAAGTTGTTGAGTGACAGACCTATCCTCTAAATTCTTAACCTTTGATTCAAGGTTTGAGACTTTAAAAAGTAGGTCTTGAATGGTGAGTTTCATACTACCCTCATCTTCTTTTAAAGAATCACGGGGAGATGAGCTAACATGCCTTGTATGTTCACCCTCACCACTAGATATGGTTTCTTGGCATCCTGGTTTCCCTTGCCTGAGGATGTCTCTTTCACAGTTATCAAAAGGCACGGTTGCTATAGATTCAGTCTTAGAGATAGTACCACTGGCCTGAGGATCCAATGAGTTTCCTTTAGTAGTAGCAGCTAAATCTACATAAGTCCCCTCCACATCCGTGGGACGCATCTCTGCTGGTTTTAACTAATGTGTGCTAGAGATAAGAGGTCCATCTAGGCTTTGTTGATTCGTTAGAGGGTGTTGTGGATCAACTTCAATGCCATGAAGAGACGTAATCTCCTCATCAATTCTGATTAAAAGGTCAGTAAAAGATAGGGAAGTGAAGCCTAATGACCCGGGATGTTGGTCAATGTCTATTGGCATTGAGCCTTTTGTGGGGCTGTCCCTTTTTGGTTTCTTAGGATAGTGTTAGGACTCATCCTGAGGGCTTGCAGCCTGGGTTTGGGGCTCACACAATTGAGATTAAGGAAGCTCAAATCCCATATTATGGTCAAATGACAAGCATGGTTAGACCTCTGACTGAGTGGGAGCCCACTATTCCACTCTAGCCATTTTGTTTTGAAAAGGAGAGCTTGCTTAATCAAAGTAGACTAAGCAAGGGTGCATTTGCATCTGTGATTTGTGTTCTTGATGGGGGTGAGCAGGAAGATCTAGCAAAGTAAGGGTAGTTGCTGGTGTGGGTTCATTACCTGTGGGGTGAACAGGGATGTCACCAGGTGCCATTGGCTCAATCATACCTGGAAGAAGCGCAGTGTGTCTTCCAGTGAAATTGGTGGACACTCTCTTCAAAATATTAAAGATGGTCGGCCTCATTTGAGGGACATGCAGAGTAGGTGCACTGACAAGCTTACTTTGGTCCAATTCACAGTTGATTATGTGCTGGATGAATCTAGGATACATAAAGAATGTGTCCTTTTGGGGATTCCCCATAAGGTTAGTCAGAAGAAACCTTGAGTAGTTGAAGCGGAGGCTCTTCACCAATCCATGAACTAGGCAGCACAGTTCATAAGGGATTTGATTCTATCCCCCAGACTTGTTAGACAAACAATGGAGAAAAACATGAAGTAGGAACTTCCAGTTGTAGGAGAAATTGAACTTATACACTATAGACCTACTCACATCTCCACTATATCCCATTTGGAGATATTTATCATCAAGTTCTAATTTGGGGAACTCAATCGGAGTGCCTTCATCATGGAGCTCCAGATGCTCCTGGATGACTTTTTCAGTAATGACCAACTCCTGGCCGGAAATGCTCGTCGAATAACCCTAACTCCGTTTAGGAGTACTATCTGACCGTTGCCCTAAAATTCATCCATGTGATTCAAGTGAATAGTGCGGTTCATAGTTAGAGTGGTAAAGTAGGTAGATTGGGTAAGAAAGGAGATGATGTCTGAGAAGTCAGCATCCTTGGTAGAGTCATGGAATGCGACTTGGTTGTGTTGAGGGTTGAGTGTCATTGTAAGAAAAAAGATGATGAAACAAGTTTGAGCAGGGTGAATTTGGGGTAAAGGAATCTTTGGATAGTAAATTTGCAAAATGATTAAAGTGGGAAGTCAGAATTATTTAAATGGGTGAAATGGCAGTATTGGGGGTGGATAAGGTGAAAAGATGGTTTGGGGTAAGATGTGACAGTGGCGGTATGGTTAAAAACTATTTAAAAGTTTCTGACGTCATTAATAAAATCTTTGCTTTTTACTGTGTGGGGCCAAACGGTTTCCGTTACAATGTAGAGTCGTTTTCAAGCATAAGGGATTTCTAAGGGTAATCTTCTTCTGAAGCCCATTATACTTCCGAAGGTAAGTTTCTTACTTTCAAAAGTGGAATGTGCATTTTGAATGGAGAGTTTTATATACTACGGAAGTAGATCTGATATTCAATCAATCGCTTCTTCCGAGAAGATTTCCTTTGGAGAAATTTAGCTTCAGAAGATATGAAATGAACCTTCCGAAGGTTAATTCTCTTTGAAAAAACCTATACTTAGAAATCTAACCTATTATAACAGGGCTTAGATTGTTATGACAAAAGACATTACACATTTCTAAAAGGTTTTTCAAGTGAGATAGACTAATTCATGTTTATCATCCCAATAGTTGTAATGAGATATTTAAATCTATGTTCATCAAAAGCTTTAGTGAACAAATCAACATATTGTTCATTTGAATCAACTTTGATTAGTTTGATCTAGTTTTTTTCTTATGAATATCTCTAATGAAATGGTACCTGATATCAATGTGCTTTGTCTTGGAATGCTTAACCGGATTTTCAGTAATGGATATAGCACTATTATTGTCAATGTGGATAGGAGTACTCATGAAGTTGAACCCATAGTCTAGCATCTGCTTTTGAATCCATAGAAGCTAAGCACAGCAACTTGCAGTAGCAATGTATTCAGCTTTAACAATAGATGTGGAGACACAGGATTGCTTTTTGCATTGCCATGAAATAATCCTTACATTAAGAAATTAACATCCTCCTGATGTGGATTTCTTGTTGATGTTATAGCCACCATAGTCACTATTTGAGTAGCCATAGAGATTGAAGTTGCTATTCCTAGGATACCAAAGACCAAATTTAGGTGCTCCTTTGAGGTATCTAAGGATTCTCTTGGCAGCAACTAGGCGAGACACCTTTGGAGAAGCCTGATATCTTGCACAAATGTATGTAACAAACATGCTATCAGGTCTACTTGATGTGAGATACATTATACTGATGTTGATCAGTATCCTCCCCCCTTAGAGTCAGGACAAAGGTCATGGTTTATGGGTATGGGTGTCTTGGTTGGCTTACAATCCTTCTTCTCAAATCTCTCTAAGATATCAGAGACATAGTTAGATTGACTGATAAAGCAATCTTCCTTCATCTACTTCACCAGAATTCCAAGGAAAAAATCCATTTTTCCCATGGAACTCATCTCAAATGTTTTCTTCATAATGCTCTCAAAGTCTTTTCATATCTAGTTATTTGAAGAACCAAATATGATATCATCAACACAGACCTGAACGATTAATATGTCTTTCCCAAACTTTTTATGGAAAGATTCTTATCAATGGTACCTCTAGTGTAACCATTCTTTAGGAGAAATTGAGATAAAGTCTCATATCACAGCGTAGGTGCCTAGTGCAGCCCATAAAGAGCTTTATCCAGCTTGCACACATAGTTGGGGTGTTATGGATCTTTAAATCCTAGAGGTTGGCACACATAAACCTACCTATCTATATTTCCATATAGAAATGCACACTTGACATCAAGTTGATAGACAGTAAAATTCTTGGATGCAGCATAAGCAAGAAAGATTCTAACTGCCTCAAGTCTTGCAACAGGTGCAAAGACAACAATATAACCAATTCCTTCCTCTTAGGTATATCCTTGAACAACCAGTCTAGCTTTGTTCTTGATGATCAATCCTCTATCATCTCTCTTGTTCCTAAAAACCCATTTGGTCCCTATAGGTACTTGACCAGATGGTAGCGGGCAAAGGTTCCAAACCTTTTGTCTCTTGAATTGAAGCAACTCCTCTTGCATTGACTCAACCCAGCTACTATCCTTTAAGGCTTCTTCTCCTTTCATGGGTTCCATCTGGGACAAGAAAGTTGAGTGCAAGCATATATTCCCATGATGAGTTTGACCCCTTGTTCTCACACCTTCGAAGACTTCTCCTATGATGTTCTCAGCTGTATGAGTGTTGTGAATCCTTGTATATGATTCACTTCTAGTTGCAAAGGTAAATCCAAGTTGGATATATTTTGCTCAAGAGCATGAACACTTGGGCCAGTTGTTGTTTCAATGTCATTCAATGAGGACTGATTGAATGAAAGAGAAACATTTTTATCAATGATTGGCTGAGAAGCAGTATTAACAGTTGCATGTTCCTTCATAATACTGCTTCTATCAATCGGATGTTGTTCAGTGTAATTTGAAGGAACACTGGTTGAAGCTTCACTATCTCTTGAAAGAGTTATGCTACTTGATCTTAAGATAGTCGGAGTTGGATCTTCAATCACTCTTGGAGAATTTGAATAGGGTCTGGGCAACTCAAACAGTTGATCCTGGTGATTTTGAGGACCTCTTATAGCTAAAAATTCTCACAAGATGGATTAGAATAGTTGAGAAACAATTCTAAATCAAAAATGTAATCAGGGCCATTCCCCCTAACACAAGGAGTGTGCTCATTTACAACAATATTGGATGATTCTTCAAATTGTAGAGTTTTTATGTTATAAACTCTATAAGAAATAGAGTTGGAGGAATATCCAACAATGATAGTATCATTTTACTTTTCAACAAATTTTGCCAAATTGTATTTTGTGTTAGATCTGGTACACCTGCTGCCAAAGGACCTTAGAAAGACAATGAATGGTCGCCTCTTGTTCCATAGCTCATAAGGGTTTTTTCCATGTTGCTTAACTACAAGAACCCTATTCTACACATAGCATGTGGTGTTGACTGCCACAGCCTAGAAAGTAAGAGGCAGTTTTTAATTGGCCAACATAGTCCGAGCAGCCTCAATAAGTGTCATGTTCCTCCTCTCAACAACACCGTTTTTTGAGGAGTTCTAGGAGCACTATATTGTCTGTCAATACCTTTTGAGTTACAGAATGATTCAAGAACTTGATTCTTAAACTCATTCCCTTGATCACTTTTAATTATTTTTACCTTGTGATCAATTTTATTTATATTTTAAGAATAAAAAAATTTAACGTTTCAGTAGTTTCATCCTTAGTTCTTAAAAAGAATACCCATGTAAATCTTGTAAATCATCAACTATCACAAGGCAATATGATTTCCTTCCAATGCTCATTATATTTGTTGGACCAAAGAGATCCATATGCAATAAGTGTAATGGGGTGGTGATAGAGTTAACAATTTTCAATTTATGAGATGCCATGTGTTGCTTTTGTTTCAGGCATGCAACACAGTTATCTTTGTCAAAAATTCATTTTTAGGCAAACCATGTATCAAGATATTTTTAACCAATTTATTCATAGTTTTAATATTTACATGGCATATTTCGTTTATGCCTAAGTGCTGACTCATCACAATCAGCTTTGGAAAGAAAGCATGATACTTCTCCTAATGGGGAAGCATAGTTCATATCTAGCTTGTACATATCTCCTTTTCTGGGAGATCTAAGAAATACCAATGTTAGAGGAACGATTGTCCCAGGTTTGAGGATAATGCACTCATGTTCTGTGAAAAGCATTTGGTGCTTTTAATCACAGAATTGAGAACCACTTAAAAGATTGTGTTCAAGCTGCTTGACAAAGTGTACTTTGTCAAACTTTAACTTGTCGTTGGATACACTCCCTCTGCCAGAAATGTATCCTCCAGACTCACCTCCAAACTGAACAGGACCTCCATCAAAATGTTGAAATTATTGAAGGAGATATTTGTTCCCAGTCATGTGCCTGGGGCATCCACAATCTACAATCCACACATTATTGTTCTTGTCATATGAATGTCCCTACACATAAGGTTAAAAAGTTAGTTTTTATTGGAAACCCAAGCCTTATTGGTCTTGGGCTCTTCCAATGAGGATTTTATTGAACCAAAATTAATGCATGGGGTTCAATAACTGTTTGTGAATAGGAGACTAGGGTTGCAGTATCTTCTTTGAACTTCCAATCCATCCCTTGGTAGAACATATAGGATGAGCAGGAGAGTCCACATTATTATAAACTTGAGGAAGTTGCTGAGTATGGACAATTGCAAGTGATGATGGTGAGTCCTCAATGTCTATTCTTTATGAATAACTCTCAGGTTCTTTGATTGTTATTACTTTCTCCTCCTTTTTGGTAGCATCACCCTCTTGCATAGGTGAGCTAGGATTAGGTCAATCACATCCACAGGTTATTGTGTTCTTGGATGAGCTCTTTTTAAAGGTCTCCTAGCTAGTTTCTCTTTGAGATAAGATATCTCAACTTGCTGATCATTGACCCTATTTTGAGAGGTAGTCATCTGAGATTCCAAATGACTAACCTTAGAGACTAAATAGGTGCATATTTTGATAGTTTCTGCACCATTAGTCTCATATTCCCCTCTTCTTTATCAGAAGATTCATTTGGGAGATGAGATAATTGGACCAAAGTCCTCAATCTCACCACCAGCATCATGTTTGCTGCTGGTTTTTCTCTGCTCACCAACAGCTTCAAAAGAAGTGTCAATAGGCTGAGCTTCCATGGTTAAGGTCATAAAGATGTAATCACTTGTAGATGTGAGATCCTCTTCCATATGGATCTTCTAAATAGGAACAGGAGATCCACCTTAACGGTAGGTGGATTATATGGGATAGACAGGGGAGAGGCAGGAGCACACATCTCTCTTTGAGTAAGATACGAGTAGAGAGACTCATGGTACTCATTGAATCCCATGCCTTAATCATCCTAGAATTTCAAGGTTTAGGATTGCTTGGTTGAGATCTAGGGGTTGGGGATGGTAGCTTTCCCCTGAAGGTTATTCACTTGAGTGTTAAGACTCAGAGTGAAGGCTAGAGGCTGTTGGACTAATGAGCTCATCAGGCTGAGCATGAGGAACCTCAACACTGTTTCTTGAAGAGATGGGAGTGGTTTGCTCCTAAGGAGAAGTGGGAGTTCTGGGTTCCACTTCTTCCTATTTGTGTAGAGATATGGGGGCCTGCATAGACTAAATAGCTTACGTAGGGGTTCGTTTGGATCTTCTTTGGTAGGTGAGGGTGATTTGTGGCTATTTTGGTGGTTAAGAGGTAGAAGGTGTGGGTTCAACACTAGCATGTGTTGCTAGGTTGTCATCTTGACCAATGAGCTCTAACATTTTGGGGACCAGGGTTGTTTCCACCCCAGAAGAGCAAACAGCGGGCTTCTACATGATTTTAAAGATGTTGGGCTTCATCTGTCCAAGTTTGAGAATATTACATGTTACCCTCAACTATAAGCCTAGTTCATAGTTAAAAATGTAAGCATACAACAGGACCTAGATAGAAGTGAAAAGATAAATGTACGAAAAGGGCAATAAGTATGAAACGTGCGATAAGTGCAAACGAACGATGATGGAAGATAATAAATATTACCTTCATGTACGTATGATGTGTGATCATGTGCGATAGTAAAGAAAATGTTTTAACGAATGAAAGGTAATATAATGTTTTGTAAAACTAGAACTCACTTAGCAATGCCGACTTTTATGTGTTTCTAGTTAGCAAATAGATGTTGTTGAGGATGGCACGGGGTGGCTACTTGGCATTTTTAGATGGCAACCGTTGTTTAAATTATAATTTTTTGTGATCTAATGAAAATCATGATTTTTTGTAACTTAACAATGTTGTATTATTATGCAAAAGCAATTATATATAAATGAAATGGTTTGTTTAAAAGAATTCCGCTACGATATTTTAGAAATTGAAATGTATATTATATGTTTTCTGTACGATGATTGACCAGCTATAAGCATTCCGGGAATGGGGCCTTGCAAGTTAGTATTAGAGCCAAAGTTTAAGTGAAACAGGTTAAAATTTTCCAAAGAAACCTAAACTGTAACTGGAAATTAGGACAAAAGGAAGGGATGCCAGTCCAAGTAGCTGCGTGCCATCAGGTATTTTCTTAACGTTAACCGGTATTATATGCGCATGTTATGTGATTTATGTGCTCTTAATGAATTTAGATACTGATGTAGTCAAGATAGGAAATGCTTGGGGTATGAAGAGTAAAGTAAGTGGCTAATCATAACTGGCCACTATAATTAGGGACTTACTATACTTGACATAAACTAAGTTATTACCTTGAATGACTGTGTTAGTGTTTGAATCTTATACTATGTTAGAGGATGGCCGGTGGTAGATCTTCAAATGCTTCTAGAGGTGGAGGTCATAATGGACGTGGTACTGGATCACGGTCATGAGAGGAAGAACTCGAGCTAAAGAGGTGGCTCATAAAGAGCCTGAGACCCCTCACCCATGTTGCCTTTGAGTTCTTGAGATCAGTAGAGCACTCCTATCAACATCATACCTCCATCTTATTATTGGATTCTCAATGTGTGGAGTTGAGTAGGCATAGCTCTGGGTATACCCTTCTTAAACAAGCTTTGTATTAGTGAGTCTACATCAATATGAAATTGAGGAGTTTGCTAGGCCTGGACAACTGAAAGTGAGGGTGGTGAATCCTTAATGTCCATTCCCTATGAAGAACTCCCAGGTTTTGTGATTGCTTGGACTTTTCCACCCTTTTTTGTAGCATCACCCTCTTGCATAGGTGAGCTAGGGGTTAGGTCTATCACATCCACATATTCTTGTGCTCATGGTTGAGGTCTTCTTAAATGTCTCCTAGCTAGTTTCTCCTTCAGATAAAAAATCTCAAGTTGCTGATCATTGCCCCTTCTTTGTAAGGTAGTGACATGTATTCCAAGTGACTAACCACAGAGACTAAGTAGGTGCGTGCTTTTGACAGTTTCTGCACTTTCAGCCTCATGTTCCCCTCATCTTCCTTAGAAGAATCATGGAAGAATGAGAGAATTAGACCAAAGTCCTCTTCCTCACCACCAGCACTGGTTCTTGGCTGTTGGTTTTCCCGGCACATTGACAACTTCGGTTAAAGTGTCAATGGGTTGAGTTACAATGGTTAAGGTCTTAATGATGTAATTACTTGCATAAGTGAGAGCCTCTTCCATATGGACATCCTGAACAAGTTTAGGAATATCCACCTCAGTACTGGGTGAATGATGTGGGCTAGACATAGGAGAAGCTGGAGTGCTCATCTCTCTTTGAGTGGGGGGGGTAGAAAAGAGACTGATTGTACTCATTGAATCTCGTGTCTTCACCATCATAGAACTCAAGTTTGGGTATTGGTTGGTTTAGATTAAGAGACTAGGGATGGTACCTTTCCTCTAAAGGTTGTTCATTAGAGTTTCGAGACTTTGACTGATGGCTTAAGGTTGTTGGGCTTGTGAGCTCATCAGGCTAAGCATGAGGAACCTCAGCACTGATTATTGGTGATATGGGAGTGGTTTACTCCTTAAGAGAAGTAGGGGCTCTAGTGTCCACTTCCTCTTGTATGGTTGGTGATATGGGGGCCTACACAAGCTGAGTAGCTTGTGTTGGGGTTCGTTTAGATTTTCACTGGTAGGTGACGGTTATCTGTGGTTATGTGGGTGGTTGTGAAGTAGAAGGTGTGGTTCAACTCTAGCTGGTGTTGCTAGGTTATCACCTTGAGCAATAAGCTCTAATTTAAGAACTTTACCTGTTCCCCTCAACAGTGAGCCTAGTTCATAGTTGAGAATGTGTTGGACATATCTAGGGAACATGTAATATTCTAAGGAGTCCAAGTTTTCAAACAAGTGAGTATACACAAATTTTGAGTACCTTAACTTGGCCCCTTGAATTATTTCATGAACTATGAAGGAGAGATCCTTAATAATCCGGTCCCAGCCACCATGCTAGTTTGCCAAGCTGTGTATGACTACATGGAAGAAGTACTTTCATTTAGAAGAGACCTTCCCTTCGCTGAAGGATTTTATAGAGAAATCTCCCTCATAGGCCATCTGCTCAAAGAAGTGGTTAACAATAGCCTTTGGAAAGGACAAATCACCTTTTACATCATCCAGCTAAAGATTAGTACTTATGATGACCGGAGTGATAAAGATTGTCCTCCTAGCTGATAGTTCCTTCTCCCCATTCATGGTGACCTCTTGACAGGTCCTCCAAAAGTGCAAAAGTTGATCCTCATAGATAAAAAGATCAATGGTGAGGGAATGAAGTAATTAGAAAGAGAAAGAAAATGACAAACCTTTGAGAAACTTGGAGTTGCATGGAAAAAATAGGTTGGTTTCGAACTCAGAGAAAGAAAATGACATATATCCAGTTTCACTCACTACGAAACTCTTTGCTATATAACTCATTTTGCGAAATAACTTTCTCATTTTTGCACGATCGAGGGTTTAGGCTTCTTAGGTTTTTTAGTGACCTCCATGTGCGACATTGATTTGCGGTGCTTTTGTTTATTGATTGACATTTGTATCTTGTTCGCAATTGAATTTCGAACTCAGGACTATAAATTAATCGATGTTTTTCTGCGACATTGTGAATCTATTTCATTGAGACTATTCGATACCTTCGCAGTTCTTACTGCGAAAGTACCGATAGTCCAGCAAAACTGAATGAAAGTTCATGATTTTTCAGCGAAACTGTGATGTTATTTTGTCCGAGTGAACTTAACAGTTTCATTGACTAAACTTCTGTTTCGTTGTGCCGAAACTATACTTTTGGATTGTCGAATCTACTTCACTGCCTTGCCGAGACGAATATTCTTTTTCTGGCATAACTATACTTTCGCCTACCGAAACTAAAATTCATTCTGCGAAACTATAGTTTTGGCCAGCAAAATTGATTTAATTTTTTTGTAATTTTTATTCTTTTCTTATTCTTATTTTATATTATCATTTAATACATTATTCTAATGCATTTCATTTGGCTTTCGGATTTAATGGCGAATCTAAGTTTGATGAGAGAAACAACATCACTGCCATCTTAGACGATACACATCCTAAAGCAGTTGGCTTTAGAGACTACATTCGTTGGCTACAGTGATCTCCTATTGCCTATGCTATATCTCATTCTATTACCATTTATGATCTTCACATCAGAGATTTCTAGAGATTAGGTGAGTATGATACTAGAGGAAACACACAGTGGATTGTTTCCAAAGTTATGGAGAATGAGGTGATCATTACAGCAGATATAGTCTCAAGGATACTAAGATTAGATGAAGATACGGGAGAAGAGGTTACTTTGACTGATTTAGAGGTGTTTGAGGCATTTAGGCCGATGGGTTATGAGGGACCAGCTTTTGGCACAAGAAAAGATATTAAGAAGTCTTTCCTCTCCAAGGAATGGAGATACATAGCTCACATCTTTATTATGTGTTTAGATCACCGTAAAGGTGGATCAGATGGGCTATATCTAGACTGGGCAAAAGCCATGGTGTTATGCTGCAGAGGAGAGAAGGCAACATTGCTAAACTGATTTTTGCATGTATGGTAGAGAATGTGATGGCGTTAAAGAAGGATAAATGGTTGCTTTTTCCTAGATTTTTGTAGATGATTTTTGATGATCTAATTCCTAATTTGCCAAGACACAGGGAGGTTAAAAGGCTGGTGCATATGAACACATGTATCGTCGCAAAATATTATGCCATCCGTCATGATTTCAATGGAAGAATTACTCATATGTGGGAAAACATGTATCCACCAGAAAGATGGAGTTATATCAAAAGGGTGAATGAGTCTGAAAATAAAAGGGTTGAAGAGACCAGGGCACAACAGACAGATGTTGCTAAGAAAGGAAAAAGATATATGCGAAGGAAAAGGATTATGACTTTGAGGAGGATGTGAATGAAATGGCTAAGGAGGTAAGGGTTGAGAAAGAAAGAAGGTCAAAGAAGAAATTTGATATGGCAGAGTCTGAAAGAAGAACTAAACATAGGCACCAATCAATTACAGATGCCTCAAGGAGAGAGGAGAGAGGCGGATTAGATGAGGATGTGATTAGAAACCTCAACAACTCTCTTGCTAATGAACTAAGCATGATGAAAACAAAACTTACTAATCAAGAGATGAGAGAGAGTCAAAAGGATGAGGTGATCGAAGGTATAAAAAAGATGTTGGTGGACCAAAGCTTGTTGATAAAGAAGCTATTGGAGGAAATAAATGAGTTAAAAGTTGCTGCCGGCCTACCTAATCAACTAACTCAATCTGAGTTAGATGATTTAACTAATACTTCCAAATACCCATTCTTGAATGTGGGTACATCCTCCAGGGTAGGAGAGGGCACATCCGGTGCAGCAACTGAAGGAGTGGGAGGTTCTGGAGTGGAGAAGGAGAATGAAAATATGGAGAATATAGAGGAGCACCTGGAAGCTGGGTTTGTCAATATGGGATTCGACATAGATAAAGATTTGGTTGGTGAGGAGGTAGTGAGAGAGAAATCTGTTGAAAAGGAAGCGGAAAAATATAAAGGGCTAATTGATGAAGAAGAAGATGATGAACAGCAGGTCGACTATGATTCAGAACCAGAATTTTATGAGGTTGATGAGAGGACCTTAGTATATGTTGCCAAAAAGGGAGACTCAGATGGAGATGTATTTGAAATGGCTAATGAGGAATGGTTTGTCAAGGAAAAAGAGCCTGAAGTACTGACTCTCCTATTCTAAAACTTGGAAGGGTTGAGCAAAAAGGAGGCTGACAAGAGGATCATCGGTTGGTGGTATAACCCTGGCCACAAAATGTTTATGATCAAGAGGAGAGGGGGTGGTATATCTTATATGCACAAGAGGAAGGCTTTCAAGACCTTACCCAAATGGGATCTGAGGAGGCTGGTAGTATTGCCATTACTGAATGCTCATCTAAGTGAAAGAGCCTCATTGCTAGAAAAGGAGATAAAAAATGGCTTGAATGACAATTTTGAGTCATTCGGCTTTATGAAAGTAGACAGGAGAAGATCAAAGAAGGACAAGGGTTGGGAGAAAGGGAAGGGAAAGATTGTGCTAAGGGTGAAACCCTCAAAGACCATGAATAGGGTCAGATTGGCAGATCCCCTCCCCCAGCAATTACAGAACTTTGAGAAATGGTTTTACGACAACAAAACGGGGGAGGCAGTAATCAGAGTAAAGAATGGTGGTGAATTCAAAGTGTTTGATCCGATGGAGCTGCTCAGTTTTTGTGACAAAGACCTGCTTGTTCTTTGCAATAATCATATTAAAGAAGGTGCAGGTGATGAGACGAGAAAGGAAGCCAGTCTATTTATGACTGTGGCCAACAAAATCAGAGGTGTGAGGGCAGAGGTGAAAAAGCCTGCAGAGAGAGTGAGGGCCCAAGATGATTTAAACATGGATGTTCAAGATTTGTCTAGACAATTTGAGCAAGCTATTGCTCATCCCAAAGGAGCTAATAAAGCTAGTGGAGACCAAAGTGAATCATTTGTTGAAGCTCCTAAGGAGGTTGTTGCAGAAGCTGTAAAGGACAAATCAGAGGCAGCGGGGGAGACTGGAGCTGACGAGACAAATCAAGGCAATTGAAGGAGGTGAGTTCCAACCTAGGGGGAGTATTGAAGATCATGTATAGGTTGGACTCACCTTAGATAAGATTGTTTATATTTCTTTGTAATGGGTCTTATGTTAGTTTACTTTTGTATGTATTTAGCTTTATTTTGTTTTGTAGTCCAGCGAAACTGTGAGGGAAACTATAGTTTCGCTCACAGTCAAATGTTTAGTTCTCTTAGTGAAACTGTTGTTTCTGTCGAGCGAAACTATTGCTTCAGCTGAATAGTTATGCTGACAGTGAAACTGTTTGTGAAACTAAGACTGCTGTATATAGTTTTGATCATTTTCATTGTGGAATAAGCTTGCAAAACCCCTAATCGTTTATCCTTGTTACAAGTGAGTATTGTAAGCATTTATTCACAGATATATCATTGTGCTTTGTTATTATTGATATGTTGATCATCATTGCCTTATTGTGATTCATTTGTGGTTGTTCTCAATCTTCATCATCTTTGTTTTTCTATTGTTTGTTTTGATATTGAGCAATCAAACATCACATTTGTACTGCAAATCGATCTAATGGACCAACACATATATATACATATATATATATATATATATATGTATATGAATTGTATTTGAGACAAAGTTAATGAAAATAGATAAACTTTGAAATCCGAATATCGGTCCCACCTTTGAAAAATGCCCAAAAAGTTAGTTTTCTTAGATGTCGAAAATCTTCCGAAGGTATTTTGTCTTATAAAGTTTTGATAAAAGCTTCGGAAGCCAATTTGACTTCGGAAGATATTTATAAGAGTTGTTAAAATATTGATTTTGAGGGAAAATACTTAGAGAATTTTCACTTCTGAGACATGTTTGGTTTAGAAAGAGATCAAAACTTGGAGTTTTTATTCTTAAAGTGAATAAATCTTCCAAGACTTAGTTGCTTTCGGAAGAAATTTCTTCTTCAAAAGCATATAAGTACTTATGAGCAAATTTAAGCTTTAAAAGATATTTTAGAATTTCTTCCAAAGGTAAAATTATATAAGTAGTTATTGGTTTGAAAACATAAAAATCTTCCAAAGGCAACCAAATATCTTCTGAAAGGAAAGATGTTCAAATTTTTAAAAATATAATGAATATTATTTAAAACATTTTCTTGTAAAGTAAACAAGGGCTTATAATGGGGATAAAGTAGACAACTTTGGACACACAGGTTTTAGAAATAATATTGAGTTAATTTAAGAAATTCTACTCAATGTTAATCATCCCAATAGTTTATACAAGATATTTGAATGTTTGTTCATTAAAAGCTTTGGTGAAGAGATCAGCATGTTGTTCATTTGGCTAACTTTGACTAGTTTGATTAAGCCATTTTCAAAGTTATTTCAAATCAAATAATACCTGATGTTGATATGTTTTGTCCTTGAGTTTTGCATAGGATCCTCTATAATAGAGATAACACTATTATTGTCTATGTGGAAAAAAGTATCTTTGAAGTTGAATCCATAGTCCAGCATTTGATTTTGAACCCAAAGCACTTGAGCATAGCAGCTAGTAGCAACAATGTATTCAGCTTCAGCGGTTGATGGAGACACAGAATATTGTTTCTTGTGTTGCCATGAGACTATCCTTCCACCAAGGAATTGATATCCCCTAGATGTAGACTTTGCAATCATATTGCAGCCACTATAGTCACTATCTGTATAGGCATACCGATTGAAGTCATCTTTGGATACCAAAGGCCTAGTTTTGGAGCACCTTTGAGATATCTTAGAATCCTCTTGATAGCAACCGAGTGTGACATCTTAGGGTGTAACACCCAGTTATTTTCCTTTAAAGCCAAAGAAAGAAGAAAAAGAAAGAAAAGAAATAAAGTCCAAGTTGAGGGACCAATCTTGCCAAAAAGAAGAAAAGGCTTGGAAGAATGGGTAAAAGGGAATGGCAGCCCATTCCCCTCTCCCATTCACCGTTTCATTTGGCCAAGAGAGGGAGGAGAGGGAGAAAGGGCAAAACTTCGGGTTTTCTTGGAATCGTGTGCAAAAGTCGAAGGCAAGCGGGTTTGCAGGAAGCTCTACTTGAAGGGACTATTAATGTTTGTTCTAGGATCCCTCTTTTACATGTTTTTGACTGATTTGGGGGCTGGAACACATAGCAAAATCGTTTTTGAAGTGTTGGGTGTTGAACCCATATGTATGTGTATGTGTGTGATTCGGGTGGGGTTTGATTTCAGGCTTGGTTGTGTTTGAATGGTGTTGTGGTAGGTGTTTTTAAGGTTTAGGATGGTAGATTTGATCTTAGAACATGTTTGACAGGGTTTGTAGGCCGAAAATTGCAGATTTGGTTCGGGGAAAGACTGCATTCTGCATCAGCTAGGGCTCGTGCGACGGGAAGCCATGCGACCGAATGGCATGCGACTGGAGGCCATACGGCTGAAAGGCATGCGACTGAGGTCCATGCGCATGGGTTCCATGCACATGGGTTCCATGCGACTGAGGTTCATACACATGGAAGTCACGCGATTGAAGGCCACACTCCTGGATGTTATACGACTAAGGTCCATGCGCCTGAATGCCATGCGACTAAGGTTCATACGCATGAAAGTTATGCGACTGAGGGCTATGCAAATGGGAGCCCATACGCCTAAGTGTTTATTCGCTCATAGTGTCCATTCGCCTAAGTGTTCTCATGCGCCTAGAAGGTCATGCGATCGAGTGGTGCCCATACACCCAATTAAGGCTCATGCGCCCGGAGGAACATAGTTTACTTTTTGATTTTCGGGGGAATGTGTAGATGTAGGCTTTGACTTGGGAGATTCCCAGGGGTTCATGTAAGTTGACTTTTGGGGCCATAGATGATATGTTAGGCATGTATGTTGATGTAGGATTGTTGCGTATGATTGTATGATGTATGTTATGTATGTATGATTGGTGCCCGGTATGGTGATGTTGTATGTTTTTATTCATGTTCCTTGCTATGTACGATTGTCTTCCAAAGGCTTTATTTTGTATGTTAATGAATGAATTGAAATTATCATGTAATCTAATGTGGAAGATAACGAAAAGAGTAACGAAATGAAAGAATGCATGCATTAATGATTGAATGAATGTAAGAAAGGCTTACAAGCAAATGTATGGAGGTTCACACCCAATGAGGGGTGTTAGCTCAACCGTGTGTAGGTTAGCTACCCCGTCAAGATACACATTGGGGCCTAATCCATGTGATTAAGCAAATGTATGGAGGTTCAGACCCAATGAGGGGTGTCAGCTCAACTGTGTACGAGTTAAATACCTCATGAGGATGCACACATGAGTTCAGTCTTTGTGATTGACCATATGTATGGGGTCCTTGTCGCTTAACCCTAGATGAATTGCTTGGTGCTCTAGAAGGGGTTAAGCACATGACAGGACCTAGATGGAAACGAAAGATAATAAATGTACGAAATGAACGATGATGAAGATAATAACTATTATCTGTGTGTACGTATGATGTGTGATCACGTTCTAAAGCCTAGTATGATTTGAAAGAAAGTAAATAATGGTTTTAAACGAAAGATAAAGTATGTTTTATTATAAAACTAGAACTCACTCAGCAACGCTGACTTTTATGTGTTTCCAGTTGGTAGGTAATGTTGCTGAGGATGGCACGGGGCGGCTACTCGGCTCTTTTTGGATGGCATTCTTTTGTTTAATGTTTTTGCATTGTAATGCGAACAAACGATTTGTAACGAATGTTGTATTAACTTTCAAAAGCATTTATTTCAAAATGAAAGGTTATTTTATTGTTTCCGTTGTAATGATTTATTTAAGTTAATGAATATATATGTTTTTAAGTGCAATGATTGGCTAGCTGTAAGTGTCCCGAGAACAGGGCCTTACAAATTGGTATCAAAGCCAAAGTTTAAGTCAAACGGGTAAATTTTAAAAAGGAACCTGTAGAGATTGTATGAAGGGGATGAAGCAACCAAAACACCCAAAGTCTTCCTTGCATGCTGCACAAGTACACTGAAGAATAATGCTTTGGAAGTTTCACACATGCAAAAGAAATATACTAAGTGTGAAATATTCCAAAGCCAAGACCAATATCTTTCGAAGCCAAGGATGAATTCTTCTGAAGCTTCAATAGACAAAGTCTTCCAAATCCAACACTTGAAGATAGATTTCTTCCGAAGACTTTTAACAACATGATTTATCTGATGTACTTTACCATAAAGACCCCTTTCCGCTACAACTCTGTAAAGTCGCCAACTTAAGTGAGTTGGTGAAAAGATCCATGCTTTTGGTAACTGTACATTGAGGCCTTGAGTCTGCAACTTTCTACTTTATGTACTTTATCCTTTTTGTAATAGATAAGGATGTGAGCTATGGCATGTCATAGTCACTAGTCAAAAGGCATTCTGCCTTTTGACTCTACAATTGATTTTTTTTTGTGTCTAGTCAATTGTATCCAGCTGGACTTCAAAGTATGGCCGGCTGTAAGATGTAGTATAAGTATCTCATGTTCTTGTAACTTTCTTTTATGCTTTGTAACACTTATAATAGAACTTGAGAAAGCAATATACTGCAATCTTGAAAACCATCTACTTGTGTATCTTGTTCTCTTGTTCTGTCTCTTACTTACTTGTGTTCTTAGTATCATCTATTATGGTTAATCCAGTTGAGTGTTTGATTAAGTTAAGTTACTCTCCTCTTTGTGTTGTTGTGTTATAAGTGACCACCCTTCACTGGTCCTGCATTTTGTATCAGAACTTTCCAGGCTCTTGATATTAGATCTCACCATCTTAAGATCCCTCACATACACAAATACTAAACTTTTCAAATGGCAGCCATTTCCAAAACTGATATGAAAACTGGAACCATGAACAAATCCCCACTGATCACTCTTGATGATTTTGACACCT